>JBBPCZ010000037.1:16306331-16320042 GCA_037974445.1 Brycinus macrolepidotus | reverse complement strand
GTGTGTGTGTGTGTGTGTGTGTGTGTGTGTGTGTTTGTGTGGGGGTGTGTGTGTGTGTGTGTGTGTACTCTCTCATGCTCTCACCTGTAATGAGTGACCGGTGGGTTTGCCTTGGCGGAGCAGTGGAACTTCACCAGATTTCCTTCCAGAATCGGCTGTGGCTCCACTGAGAGGTTCACCAGAGGGAGATCTGCATCAGACACAGGAACCTGGTCAGCTTTAAACATGCACACACACGCACACACACCCACACACACGCACACACACCCCTCAACCCAACCCTGAGAGGCCGCTCTCACAAGCCTGCTAATAAAAGATTCATCAGAAATGTTCTTTGGAGATAAAAGAACAAAACCAAACAAACAAACAACAAAAAAGGCAGGAAAGGCTTGATAATTAATTTTCTCTGTAATGGGAGCTACATTGCATTAAGATTAATTGGACTGGTGGCTTGCCTGCTAATTGCTGAATTAGAATTTAAATAACTTTTAAAATTGCCCGTGATTAAAGAGAGTGCTTGTTGAAGTAACAAACACATTGATTACACAAATTAAACAAACAGTGTCTGAATTTACCTTAAGCAAGCGAGATGTTTACCTCCAGTCGCTTTCACTGAGGCGTTTTCAGCCCCGTTCCGTCTGCGTTCGCGCCGGAACGCAGCCGAATAAACCAGACCATATGTCAATTATGTTCGACTAAGAATATCTAGAAGGGGGTGGGAAACAGATGAATGTGGCATAATGTCTCTATAAATCTCTCCCTGAATGCTCGTGAAGTCTAATAAACCTGTCAAACGCTGGAAAATCATGTGAAAGGCACTTGTTAGGCTTTTTTGTTGTTGTTGTTAGTGCCAGCGTGCCAGTCTCCTCTGTGAGGGCATACAGAACACATGCTAAAGCCATCATAGCACAAGCCAATCCATCAACATCCACAACGGTCATAAATATGAAGGGAAAGACCGCCTTTGCAGTAGAACTGAAAAATAAAACAGGTATTTTGAATGAAATATGTCTTGATTCTACAGAGATCCAATTCCATACTACACAGGGTGATAGGAGAGAGACTGTTCAGTGTGATGCTCGCTCCACCATTTGAGAATCTATTTATTGACTATGATACGTTTGGGAAATCCAGCCCAAACAAGCAAAATAAGTCCTAAGAATTAGAATTTCCTACAGAACAAAAGCCTTCTTTCTGCTCGCTTTACTCTGTAATCTGACCACTTCAACCACCTTATAGGTGTCCAATCTCCATGTCCAATTCCACCCATAAGCCAGAACTCCCTCAATCACATAATGCCAAGCTGGGAGGATGAAGGCTTGCATGTGTTTCCACATGTTTTTTTTTGGAATGCCACTAATGCAACATCACTGGGTTGCTTGAAGAACACTAACTGCCAGTTACGCCAGCTAACAGACACTCATAGCCTCACAATGAGCAATGGTGGAGGTGGTTGGTCATCCAACCCACGCAGAACAAGGACAACCAGATACATTTCTGCTAGAAAATGTGAAGTGTGATTGCGTGGTTGCTATAAAACCCGTGTTCAGAGACACCCAAACTTTGGTTTTATAGGCAAAAAAAAGTTTGGGTAAAAAAAAAAATCTACTCGCACTGCAGATTTGAACTTCTGATTCTCTTCATTCAGTGCACTGCGTTTTACTGGCCAAGCGCCGAGGGGGCATTAACTCGCAGACCTTTACCAAACCATTTACAGTTCAGGACGGCTGATTATTTTGAATAAAACCACAACCAACACTGACCTTAGCTTTAGCGTCTTGAAGCCTGTTTATGAGTCTGCTGTGTGTTTTGTTCCACCAATGTTTCCCTGCGTTTGTGTTTCTTTGCATTTTGTCCCTTTCTGCCCATCTTAGCCATGAGGTCACAAAAAAAATCAAAAATGTGATTTTTTTAAACGATCAGTACTCAGCACCCCGATCAACCAATAAATCTGAATGCACGCGCACTGTACCAGATATTAACGGCCAGTTAGACACTGGAATTTTGCCTAAATTCATTACCAATTTGAAATATCAAATCTAAATCTCTGTCCAATCCCAATATAAAGCAAACACCGAACAACACTGCTGTGATTTAGTAGTAAATGTTCTATGAGAAGAAGTTTGGAGAAGGTTTTAGTCTAAAATATACTTTTCAAAGTTCACTTGTAGTTTCTCTGATGTTCCGCAATTTTACCATCTTCAACATTTCGTATTAAAAGTCAGAAGACGTGTGTAGGTTCACTGGTGGGTTTGAAAAGTAAATAAAATGGTTATACTAATGTTAAAGACATCATAATTGTAAGGACTAGCCCTGGACCAGACTCAGACACGGGTACTAACAGACAACCCTCTCCAGATGCCCACTCCGGAGTTTCACACAAACCCTTAACAAGGAGATCAGGATCACCTGAAGACTAGACTTGGGGGTATAAACAGACCCAAAGGACATTACACCAGCGCGAAGTATACTAAGCCCTGCCTAGTTACTGAGCGGTTTCCTGCCATTTCTGACTGTGGTTTCTTTACTGTGTTCTTTGACCCTGTTCTGGATTTTTGACTTCTCTTTTGCCTTGTGGACTTGTCTTGGTTGCCTCATATTTGGACTTTTTCGCTCCGACTTTTTAAAACCTCCATGTATGGCACTCTGCAGTTGGGTCCATAAACATTACAATAATCCCTGGTTTCAGTGTAAAGAGTGAGTTTCTCTACAATTAATCATATCAACATCTTTATACTTTTACCTTTCTGGTATTTAGTAGACCTTTCTCTGGAATTTTGTAGCCACAGCTGATACAATAGCACAAGGTAATACAGAGCAAGTCTGAACGCTGACGGATGAAAGATGGTAAATGAAGGACGTCCACTATTCCTAGACTGTATTGAAAACACTGAACATGCTTCTCAAAATCTTTCCGAAATTTTAATCTACAGGCTTATGCATTAAAAGTTTGAAATTTGTTGCTAGGACAAATATAAAAAGTCCTACCCATGTATAAACTAGTAGAATAAATAGCAGAAACAGTTCATACCCAGGAATGAATTTATGTCCAAAGCAAAAGGCAAAAAAGCAAAAAAAAAATGGATCTTTAAATGTTGAAACAAATACAAATGGGGCCACTTTGAAAGGGAATGCAAAGAGAGTCTACTTTGAAGATCATTAGGATTTCTTCAGCACTTTTTACTCACTATGCCATTGCTTTGACATCATCCCTGTTATTCTAAAATGTGAAAAATCAGAATGAGAGAACGTCTTTCTATGAGTAGATGTATCTCATAGACTGAGATCTGGGGTTTTCCTCTCGTTGAAGTCGCTGGATGAGGGATGTTCTGGACAGGGACTGACTCTACAGCGTGCCGCATCTCCTCACTGGGCTTTATCCAGAGTTGTGAGAGACACGAATGACCTTCAATATCTATTCTATTGCCCAGCTTCTTTCAGAGTTAATGCAGTATCAGGAGTAGAGCCAGATGCACATGATAGTGTATATATCCTCTATTGTCCAGGCACCAATGGCAATACAGCTCCCACAAATGAGAGAAGCCCCCTCGTTCAAACTTAAAATAAGGCGAGGCATTCGGCGGTTTGAATCTGTAGGTGTCTCTGAAGAATGCATTGATTGGTAAGAAATGAGTGAGGAAAGAAACAAATACTTTAGCACACCTAAACACGCTCACAGCGAGGGGGCTTTTCAAATGACCTCCAACTGCGAAGACGTTTCTTTCACACGAATAAGAATCCTGAAATTGATTAAAACTCACTTTTTTTTCCTCTCAAGCTAAAGCACTGAATAGAGTTGAGTCAAGGCCAGTTCCTCTGTGAAGCCGTATAAAATATTCGTCATCTGAGAAAAGTGGGAGACAGTCATTGTTCCTGTTGTTTTTACTGTTTTCCAATTATGTGAGTCTGAAACAAGATTGCTGCTGCGCTGACAGCCAGGTAATTTACATTTCAAGTCAATATTTGCGTGTGTATACAAATATTGTGCGTGTGTTTCAGAAAGCGAGACTGGCACCAGATGGTGAAATGGTAAAAAAAAAAATAATTATAATAATAATGATACTGTATATTACAATGCATAACATCAGAGTGGTCACAAGTCGATTTATGTGAGTGTGACTCGAGTCTCTCCAGGGTGTGAGTCCAAGTCGAGACTCACGCTTTTTTTATTTTTATCTATTTATTTATTATCTTTTTATTTTTAAGTTGAGCTTTCACAAATCTTTAGCCTTGCGTCCAAATCGAGTCGCAAGTCGTTCAAGTCATGAGTCAGTTAAGGGGAAAGTCCAAACCAAGTCACAGGTTAGTTAAGGGTGAGTTTGAGAGGAGCCATGAGTCACTTAAGGGTGTGTCTAGTATTGTTATACTGTTGTAATGTAAATGCAATTCATTTAAATTAAATGATATCACTTATGTAATTATATTTTAAAATATTTTTGGATCATTATAAAAATATACTGCAATTTTTTAAAACATGGCAAAATGACAGCACAACTTCTACACTCATATGTGAACTAGTTTTCAAAGACAAAATCTTTTGCAAACTACACCATAACAAGCCATCATTTGCGTACACAAACCCAATTTATCTTGAACAAGGCGCAAGGTCGCTGAGTAGCACGCTAACCCATTACAGAGTAGTGTCCTTGATAACAACGATTTTCAATGTATTTTCAGCCTTCAGGTTAATATTATGCTTAATGCATAATAATAAAACAACTAATTACTGTACAGAGCCCAGGTCTGCATAACCCTGGTCAAATTACATGTTGTATTAAGTTTCTAAGTGAAAATCACCACATCCTCTATGCACTTATTTATTGCATCTTTCCAAAGCATTTAGAGCACAACCATATTTTTGGCTAAGTTCAACATATTGGGAAAAAAATATAAAAACATAACACAAGCCGTATTTGATGTATTATTTTTTCCAGGATGTTAACCTCTAAACAGTTAACCTATATGCAAACCTAAATATACAGTAACTGCGCATTAAGTGTGCAGAAGTGTGTTCTCTGTGGAGGATGTGTATTTAGTTTCACTGAGACAACCCATAAAACATCATTTGACCAGGGGTGTGCAGACTTATGCAGTTGACTGTATTTACTGAAGCTCAGGGACAGAAACGTACCCGCATGCACCAGCTCCTACTGGTTCACAAGCTATTCTTCTGTAATATGCATTTGGGAGCTAGAGTAGTTTTGGTCCCACTTTATTTTGATGGCCCCCTACTTTATCTACACTTATGTTTAGGGCATTTGGCAGAGGCTCTTATGCAGAGCGATGTATGTGGGTGCTTTGTAGTCTAAAAAGAAAACATGTCCCTCACATTAGTAAACCTAGACGTACATTAAGTTTACATTATGAGCTGCTAGCAAACTTAGATTTCACCAGAGATTAAGTTAGTACTCCACCAGGGCCCTCTCAGATCACCCAGAGAATGAAATGAAATGACTAAATGGCCCTTACAGTCACACATGAACACACCACAGCACAGCAAACAGTGTGAACAATCAGAAATTGTTTTCTGTATTAAACCCATTCACCCAGTGAAGCAGCAGGCAGCCAGGAACACAGCGCTCGAGGAGCAGTGTGTGGGGACGGTACCTTGCTCAAGGAAACCTCTGTGGTGCCACTAGCAGTCCTGAGATTCAAACCCATGACCTTCCGATCAACTCCAAAACATATAATAACAACCGCTACTGGGGTTTTAAAAATGTTGTCACACGCAAATGACCATAAAGAACAAAAATGGCCACATTTATTTTATTTTAGGTCTTGGAAACAAACTGAAAAAACACAAGATCTTTCAACCTGAGAAATCTTTTGGGATAGTTTCCACCCACAGGTGAGTGAGGAAAACCAGCAAGGGGGTGGAGGGGACCGAGAATGGCCCACGCCCCTGTATACACTGTTTTTTAAACCATTTATATTTGCTGAAATCGGATTTTCCTAATACTCTGAGTTCTAAGGGTTAGACTGTGTGGTGAAAGCTGATTAATAACAGTGTTAGGATTAGGATTAGGTTCAACCTTTGGGTTAAAGTTAAGGTAAGGGTCACGCTTCCATTTAGATTTCAAACAGTGGACTACATTCAGAGCAATATTCAGAACAGGTATTTCCTGAATGTTTTTACAGTGGACGAAAATCCATTGTGGTAAATGTTAGGGTTCCTCCAACCCTGGCTGGCTGCCAACTCATCTGCTGTCGGCTCCAGTGACAACAAAACAGTTACCAATTCTTGGTTTGGTTCCTCAATGGTTCTTCAAAAAGAACCCTGTCTTCTCATTTTAATTCTTGGCTAAATCATAAAAAAAAATAAAATTTGGGGTAGTCTCCAAAAAGAGAAATAGCACTTTCCCTCTGGCACAAGGAACCGTGCCGCACTGCAAACAAATTTTCCGTCACAAATAAAGCGACCCGAACCCCAGCTGTACCCGAGCTGCTCGACGGCAGGGCCGAAAGCAGGCTGCAGCCGAGCTGACTGCATCACTGCTTCCTGATTGGCTGAAATGTCATCACAACATGGAAAGAGGCCACTGTTTACTTACTATCTGCGCAAATAAAAAACAACATTGGAGATTCAAACTAACAACTGGGAAGTAGGTGAAGTACAAGCACGACCGTCTGTTTGGGCTGAAGATAAATTTCAGTGGGAGTTTTCTATGACAAAAATAACAAATTTATCTTTAACGTTGCGAGAAACATGAAGGTGATCCAGGACATCACTAACAAGTTATCTGGGTTCGGTTTTCATCACACGGATAAAGAATGCAGAGAAAAATTAAAACTCAAACAAGACTACAAATAATAAAACACCACAATATCAAAAGCAGCTCTGACTTTCCGCTGGTTCGACTCCATGGATGCGGTTTTGGGACGACCGGCCATAAACTGTGGGAGAGAATTGAGTCAGAAACCCCGTTACCGGACTGAGATACACTGGAAAATCAAAGTGTGCTGCAGGTTCCATGCCATCACAGTACAGTTTAGGTACTGCACGGTTCCTATATGCCTGAGGAAAAGTGCCTTTCGTTTATCACACTTCCTAATTAGTCGGGGATCTTAGCTATGCACCTTGGACTTTTGACTGTTTACTTTGGCAGTGGGGTTTTCAACAATCTTTAATCCAGATCTGACGTTTCTCCTCTTGTGTATTCATACCGCGGCATACGGCAAACATTCTGGAAGCTTGCCGGAGGTGATCGGTCCTAATTACAGTTGCTAAGCTATGAAGCAGGTGTACCAGTCCGCTCCAGCGCCACTCTGAGGCAGCTTTCATTAGTTAAGAAGCCCCCTGTTTTGAGGGTACTAAAATAAAACACTTTTAAGTGATCGTTCCCTAATGGACACCATTTAGTCCTATATTACTTTTCAGGGACCCCCTTTAGACTCTCAGTAGACCCTCCGGGGACCACACTGTGTTTTGCACCTTGAGTGGACATTAAAATGTGCCGCTGTAGTTGTGAGCCATGTTCTCCATGCTCCTGGAAGCACATCAGGCTGATCTATCTTCTCTCAAAGGTCTGAATGTGATTAGAGGCAGATGAAGGCAGCAGCTACCTGTGGGTCCGACTTCTCATTAACAATCAACTGCCTTCGGTCGCATAAAACACATTCCTACCTAAGACAGATGTTTCATTCCCAGTGCCTGATGGTGAGGGAGTTCATCATTTGAAAACACACCTGTAGGCCTTCTGAATGAGACAGTACAAATTGTGATGCATACCAGGAGTGATGGTAATAGAAAGCAATAATAACCATACTATAATAAACCATAATCAAACGTGCTGGGGAAAAAAGAGAATGAAAAATAGTGAAAGCAACAGCTATAAAGCTGATATTGATTCGTGTCCCCATGATGCCCATCTGCTTTGAAGTTTCTTTTAGTCAGAATAACAGAATTTAGAAGAAAACATCTTTCCTTTGTTTATTTGGTATCCACAAATTGCAATACAAACAGCTGTATTATTATTTTTGATGCCGTTGCTGCAATGTTGTGCATAGATCAGAACTGGCATGTTCATAAACAAATCCAAATTTACATCTGGGCTTATAATAGCTTATTTTTTAAAGGGATATTCACACATTTTCCATTTTATCCCTAAATGGAAACAATCAAGATATGTGTGGTGACCTAATGTTTCTTCTTCGGTTTAGAGCTGTGAGGCTTATGTTGCTAACACTAGAAGTCAACAGTCACCCAAACACCAAACACTTAATTTCCATAAAATCCCTCACCAAAACTTCTCTCAACTCGCTTGAACTGCATCAAGCTCTTCACTGAGGTGGCACAGACTTATTAGAGTCTTAACCTCAAGTCTGTGCCATTTTCATGAAGATCTGGATCTGGTTTAAGCAGGTTGAGCTATTTGGGTGGCTATTGACTTCTAATGATTAGCAACATTAGCCTTGTACTTCTAGCTGAAAAGTAAAGAAGCCCAATTTGGACTCCAAACATCTCCAAACACTGACTATATTGGGATCAATAGAAAATTTTGTGTTAGGGATTTTTTACCAAACTACCTTTAGGACGTGACGCACCTCATGAACCTCACTTTTAACTCCTTCATTCACATTTAACTGCATCGGGCATACTGTGTCAGACCATAAAATGTGAACTGAAAAACATATGTTGAAGTTTTATAATCTTATTACCCTCCTCTGTAATGAAAACGGCTATCTTGTTCTGCATCACTTGCTGTTTGTTGGAGAAGCAGCATAACCAGACCTGCAGGCATCAGGCGAAACACGTTCAAACAACTCCATCTGCCACAGTACGGTTCCTCAACTAACAGCACTGGTGCATTAGTTAACATTAAAAAACGTAATGAAAGTAATAAAAACAACATAATTGATACTTGTATTCATTATGGTTAATAAAGAGCACCTGCATTAACTAATATTTAATCAACCCATGATTAAAAGTAAGTTGACAATCACCAATATGTACAAATCCTTTAATGAACATGTTAATCAATGTGGTTAATTGGAAGAATTTTTAAGGGAGACTGTGATTCAAAGACTTTTTTTTAGGTGGAGCCGTAATAGAAACACCGTTTCTGCTCGGGGGCCAAATAAATACCTACAAATTCAACAAGATCCATCATTATAACATCTCTAAATACATTGGTTATGAAAATAACACTTTATTATGCATCAACCATCACAATTACGGCCTTTATTGGGTTTTGTTTCAGACACAGTAAAATATCTAATCATGAGGATACTAATTTTACAACCTTCAGAAACAAACACCCTGTAGGGGTTCCAGAGGCTTGGTCCTCCAGAAGAAGCAGCTCGTGTTTTCTGACAATTAAATACTAGAAAATAATTGTACAGTGTTGAGTTTTTTTTTTTAGTTCAACGAAAAGTCAGAGATGTTATTGCTTCCCACACGCTTATTTACTTTTTTTGTTAAAAATACTCGGTCCAAAATTAATTGAAAAAAGGTGTTTCACTGAGTTACATTTATATTACATTTACATTTACATTTACAGCATTTAGCAGACTCTCTTATCCAGAGCGACATTCACTTTTCTTTTACTGACATGTTGGAAACTCAGGAGCTGCATCTCACTTCGCTCAGTAGTTCATTTGTACATCGTGAATTTGAGCACTGACTTATGTGCAGATTAGGGCTGCACAATATATCGTCTGCTAATCTGCAAAGTTTATTTTCCATACATGGATTGTATGGATGAGGGAGGCTTTTGAAACAATATTTACAGAATTTAAGCCCTTTTAAGTCCAGAAAGTTGATGATATGGGCCCTTCTATATCTTGAAAGCATCGCAATCGCAATATGTAGCAGTACAATTGCAACAATATATATTTTGTCCATATTGTGCAGCTTAGCCCTACTGCCATGTTCAGGATGGGATGTTCCACTCACTTCATGAGCGTGTTCGTTTTGTTTACACTGAAACCCAGATTCAGCCGTGTGTCAGTTACACAGAGCAATGTCAGAAAGTCATGTCAGAAATGTTATTGCTTCCCAGGTACACTGACTTGCTGGGTAAAAACACACTGCTATCCAAACCAAGGCCAGTTTTTATGAAGCATTCTGACATTTCCAAAGCCTGCTCCTAAAAAGGCATTGATTAGCTTCATAAAGCGCATTTTGCTTGGACCCCTAGTATTGCCACTTGTGATATAATTTGTAGACGGTCGCTTAGCTCCCACAGAATCAATGTGTACATCAATTTCACACAAAAAAATGAAGCAGCAGCTGCATGTCTGAGCTGCAAACATCAGTGCACACATATTAACCTTCTCACACCTGTCGTTTTGAAGCTATTGAAGAAAGAAACCTTATATGTGAAATGAAGCCAACTTCACTATGTTGTTTTTTTAACACAAAAGCTACACAACATGTTAATACACACCAGTTTAACAAGCATCCATAAGATATCTGGAAGAACAAAAGGTAATAACACTGTTGATCAATGTTTTACGAATTTAAAGTAATGCATACTAGCTGAGTTTATATGGGATTAATAGGAAGACATGCAAGATTTCAGGGTTTTTTAATTAACATTATTACATATGAAGGGGAGGGTAATTAACTAAGACAAAGGATCTATGATTACCGATATTACCACCTAGCATATTAAGATATGATGTTGACAACATGTCACTAAACTCTGATAATCACCAGAACCCAGGGCACTGAGAGTAAACGTTGGAACTATTCGTTTGAGGAACAGTTCATGTTCACTAGTAAGCTTTGGATTACAGTTAATGGCTTTCTGATTTGTCATTTCGCTTTTCTTGATTGTCAACAGTTCCCTTAAAACTTGATCTGGGCATCCACTGAGGACTTGCTGCAATAGTTCTGAAATTTCACTTGTAGGCCAAATTCGCTTATTCCCAAACTCCCATTACGTTTACTGGGCTGTGTAAATAACAATGGCAGAGTACGAGCAATTACTCCCGACCCAAAGCACAAATGCCAGCCTGCCTGGCTTTTGCTCTGTTGAACTGGTTCAAATACATCCTACAAAAATCAGCGCAGTCTAGACGGCCAAATTTACTTTACAACATCAAAATTATGTGTAACACAATTTCTTTTCCAGTTCTTTTACTTCCAGCAAAGTAATATATTGTCCTCAGACTTTAACTTCCCAACAATTTTTTTTTTCTTTTAACCATCTGCCTTGTACAATGTGTGAACGATTAATGAAGAATGGACCAACAGAAGTGGTCCAAAATTAATTGGCAAGAATGGTGTTGCACTGACTTATGGCACTTTTCCACTGGCACAAGGAACCGTGCCGCACCGCAAACAAATGTTTTTCCGTCACAAACAAAGCGACTCGTACCCGAACCGAACCCGAGCTGCTCGACGGCAGGGCCGAAAGTGGGCCGCAACTGAGCTGACTGCATCACTGCCTTCTGATTGGTTGAAAAGTTCATAACAACATAGAAAGAGGCCACTGTTTATTACTGTAAACACAAAAAACAACAGTGCAGACACAAACTAACAACTTGGAATCCAACGAAGTACAAGCATGACTGTCTGTCTGGGCTGAAGATAAATTTCATTGGGAGTTTTCTATGACTCTAACAAATTTATCTTTAATGCTGTGAGAAACGCGAAGGTGATCCAGGACGTCACTAACAAGTTATCTGGGTTAGGTTTTCATCACACAGATAAAGAATGCAGAGAAAAAAATTAAAAACTCAAACAAGACTATAAATAATAAAATACCACAATAACAAAAGCAGTTTTCACAGAAAAACTTTGGGCTGGTCATAAATTGTGTAGAGAGAATTGCGAGAAACTCTGTTACCGGACTGAGATACAATTGAAAATCAAAGCATGCTGCAAGTTTCATGCCATCACAGTATAGTTTAGTTACAGCATGGTTCCTGTAAACCAATGGAAAATTGCCTTTACATTTTAAGAGCCTTTGGACTGTGTCTCAATTTGCTCACTATTTCCACACGCAATACATTAGTGCATAGTGAATGTGAATTGGATCACCGAGTTACATGCAGGGTTATACAAGTTATATGCAACAATGTAGTTCCAACAGCATGGACTAGGCAAGTTGGCCAGTGCTTGCTTAGCCATACTGTCATGTTTAGGATGGAGTACTCCACTCTCCTCATGAACATGTTGGTTGTTTATACTGAAACCCAGAAACAGCCATGTGTCAGTCACACATGGCAACATTTCGTGCAATTAAGCCTCTCAATCATTTGATTAACAACGCTAGGCAGCATATTTCACTACAGCTGTTAAAACTCAGTCAACTGATGAGTGAATTGAACATTGTATGTTACATTTTTGGAAAAACTCTTTCAGTAGAGTGAAAAATCTTGGTAGGACAAAACTGCGGTCCCCAGTGTTGGAGGCTCTATGGAGACTATACACATTGTGCGTATGCAATCCAACGTCAACACCGATAACACCAATGGGCGCACCTCGAAGCTGAATTCAGAAATTAGTGGTGGCGTCCGGAAACTTTTGGCCACATAGTGTATTATGATCTATGTAAATAAAGTACTGTTAGCTGATCGATTGGAAATGTGCAGTCACTGTCTTGACTAACTAGGCATGGCATGGAAGAGTGGGATTTCACATCTGTCAGGCTGTGTGGCATCATTATAAATCACTTCATAAGCCAATTAGGCAAAAGTAGACGAGTAAGCGAGGAACAAAGCGTGGATTTGTTAATAGAGAGCTAGGGCTTGTGAATGCAGAAGCAGTAGATATTTTGGTGAGGAGGCTCTGGGGGCTACTGCAGAGAGCACTCGTCTCAGTCTGGGAGACGGAGCGTGCGCTGTCCAAGGCCCCACCGGACACCCGCTCCACATCTGCATTCGACCATTAATTACTCCCAATGAAGCACATTGTTTAAATGCTCCTCTTATTTACAGTGCAATTACTCGGAGAAGCTGGGAGCCACACATTGCGCTCCTGAGTATTGATCCCGGCCGTGACCCCTGTGATGAAGCTGGGGAACTGTACGAATGAAAGGCCTCCTCCAAACAATGTGGGGCACGGGTCAATTTAGCTGGAAGCTCCAGAGTAATGGAAGCATCAGAACCTACAGGCCCTGCTGATCAACTTTCCACAGCTGCTGAAGCCCTCAGCTGACGTCAGCTGAATACAAGATGAAGTCAAATCTTCACAGTTGGAGAGATACTAAGTATAGTTAGTTACCTGGTTTCTGGTTTCTGAGCCATAAAATGTTCATACAGTTTCGTATTTGAAGTATGGAGCCAAACTGTTATTTTGATCTAATAATTAAAGGTAGTTACAGAATTAGGCATGTAGTTGCACATAGGGGGACCAGATCAGAAGGTTTCAGGTGCAGGACATCCATCCCTCCATCTGAGCCACTCATCTTAACCAGGGTCGCAGGGGGGTGTTTGATGGAGAAACCCCCCGGACAGGTTGCAGGTCCTGGAGTGAGACAGCAGGCCCAATTTTTCGGGACAGTGTGTAATACCGAAGGGGGGATGTGGTTATCTACACAATACAGTCTAAAAAGTCTGATACAGGAAAAGGAGTAACAAACTGTTTGGATATATGGACGAAGATCTTTAACCCTTAGAACCCGAGCAGAACGGGTCCGGGCCAGAAGCGCAACAAATGGTAACTTGTTGTCATATGGGAAAATAACTCCTTATATGGAAGTTCCTCCGGTTTGTGTTGATGCTCGAGGTGTCAGACGTCATGCTGAGCTTTGTTTGGTGT
>JBBPCZ010000037.1:16262016-16286669 GCA_037974445.1 Brycinus macrolepidotus | reverse complement strand
ACGGCTGGAGGAACCGAGGAGGAATCTGGAACCGAACCTGTGTTCTCCTCAGCAGCTCACACAATATCAACTACTTTCATACAAACAAAACAAATCTGGATACTTTTTACTGCTTTCTTGTTTGTTTGTATTTATTCAAATGTTAACTTTGCTGAAAGACACTTTAATTATCACACGCTGCGAAAAATGGCTTTAAACAGTTTGCAAAGGTGCCTAAGACTTTTGCACAGTACAGTATGAGTACAGCCAGTGTATAATAACTGCTGACTGGATGTCGGCCTGTTATGCCATTGTAGTATAATGAATTTTTCACTATTTTTATCCTGTTTCTAAAAAGCTAGTACCCCTTTACAATAAAACGTAATAAAGTTTCAAATTAATTTATTAATAGCTTGTTATAATGGTTTATTAACTAGATGATAAGTACCATAAACTATTAACACCATGTAAGAAATGCCGTCATACCAATAGCTGATGAATATGAATATGAGCTGAAGCTAGCAGGTATAATACTGACTGATAGAGAAGACAAACTAGGATCAGTAACCTGAGTAACCTGCAACATCTGAGATTTAACAGTATAAATGAAGGTGGGCTCACTATTTGGCAAGCAGCAGGTTTTTACGTGTTTTAACTGTTTCTGAATCATTTTAAGGTAATTTAATTAATATCCCTAATACAAAATATACATAATACAAAAATTACATTTATAGAGAAGCTCCTTACAAGGCTTGGCGTATTGTGGTAAAGTGGTAACAAGTAATTTAGTTTTTGCAAATTCTGAACTGAATAAAAACAACTGCAAACATTGTAATAACTGTGTAGGAAACATGTTCCGCTCAAAATCACAGTTCACAAGTCAGGAATCACAATTTTCAATTAAAAAAAAAACTGTAGTTGCAGGTATGAAGGGATTATATTAAATTGTAAATTATTAGATTGGGATTCACCAAACTGTTCTGGACAGCAGCTTCTGAACTGAACGTCCCTGCTATAAAGAGATAATTGCAATATATTATTTTTTCACTTACTTACTTATTGCTGTTCCCCCAAAAACAGAGATATTGCACCATAAAATATCTTCTGGTGTTCATCCATCCATCCATCCATCCATCCAAGCTTCCGTCCATCCATCCATCCATCCCTACATCCATTCATTCATCTATTATCTGAGTCACTTGTCCTAACCAGAGTTGTGGGGGTGCTGGAGTCTATCCCAGCACTCACAGGGCAAAAGGTGATGAAACACCCTCGACAGGTCATCAGTCCATCACAGGGCGGTCAAACAGACACATTTCCACACAAACTCACACCTAGGGACAATTTCGTGTTGCCGATCCACCTGAGGTGCATGTTTTTTGGAACTGTGGGAGGAAACCAGAGTACCAGGCAAGATTTTCCTCCCACATTCAAAAAACACGCAAACCCCACAGGACCCCGGCTGCCCCGAACCCGGGACTGGTGACCTGTCCAGGGTGTTTCTCTGCCCTCGCCATATGAGCGCTGGGATAGCGCTCCTCGACCCTAACCCTCTGGTTAGGATAAGTGACTCAGAGAACAGATGGATGAATGGATGGAGGGATGGATGGATGGATGGATAGACAGACACCAGAACATATTTCATGGTGTACTGTACTAGCTTATAGTATTTCAGTTTACAGTGTATAAGCTAATATTGAAAAAAATAATAATTATTAACAATTATTAATAATTGACGTTTTTAATATAAGTTTCAAACCACAAAGACCTCTATGCTACATTATTCAATGCTGCCAAAAGTTTTAATTATGGAAATGTAACCTAATCATAGCACAGATTATGAAACGGTACTCTGCCACATGGAGGTGAAGGTCTTCTTGGTGAAAAAGCTTAACTGGAGCTTAATTTATAGAAAATAATCATGTTTAAATCACAATTGTCACACTGGATGGCTCACCCATAGTGTGTATCATAAAAATGCCTTCAAGTACAGTGAGGTTATATTAAATTTTTGCCATCTCACCCATCCTTATGTGCGAGTAAAGCACAGATAAGCAGGGTTAAAGGGGCCTGTGACTGGCTGTCGATGCCACCTCAGTTAATTGCAGCACTGCTAAGCTTAATGGAAAACTGAAAGCTTAGGCTTTAGGAGCCCCCGCTAAGGGTCACTTCACCGCTGTTAGCTTACGACTGAAAATGTATTTCTTCGGTACTCCGGTGTGGGTGTGGAAGGTGTACGGTGATAAGACAAGAAAATATCCTCGGAGCGAGAGTGAGAGAGATGTGTGTGACAACAAGCACATTAATAGTTAACAGGGAACGGGCCAGAGGAGGCTCACATTCAAATGTGCGATTTATACATGAGAGATTCACATTCGTTTACTGTTATTTACTGCATTCTGCGTGAAAAGGGGGTCGAGGTGTTCAGATCTGAATGGGCTGATCGGCAGTCTCTTTACTTTAAGAGGCTCTAATGAAAATCAGAGGTAAAGTAAGCCAGAAAGAAACCCACGGATACATAACAGGGAACATATGACTCACAACGCTTGCTGTGCAAACTCATTCTTATTTAACTGTCAAAGAGTGCATGGCTCATTTGGTTTGAAGGCAGTCAACAAGCTTTGACTGACGAGCATTTGAGGTCCACCGTGTCACAAGGTTTTAAAAGGCCTATATCTACATATTCATATTCTACCTGAGGTCAGCTTTCAACATTTGTGTGGGTTTATGTACCCCAAAAAAATCATCATTCATTTTTCTACTTTCCAAACTCTTTTACCTCTTAGAATAAAACAGGCTGTTACCTATTAACTCATCTTTAAGATTTATGAATATGTAAGTGGTCTTTGTTTTAAGTGTCTATCCTGTTATGCGCCTAAGTTAAACACCCTTTATAACTTCAGCATTAATGGGTGGGGCTAAACTGCTGTATGCTGACTAAGCAGATACATATGTAAATGAGTTTTTTGTGACATCATAGAAACAATGACTTCAGAACAGACTGTGTGTTTCAATAAATGGAACTTATGTACTAGAAAGTGAGCTTTTATAGGGGTTTTAAGCATTTTCAGTGATTTTATACTATGTTAAACTCTTATATTTAAACAGAAAGGAGGGAAGTTCAGCTTTCCACGACGTGGGCTCTGTAAAGATGGCTGGGGTTTGCTTGTGAGTGCACAAATGTGCAGAAACATTTTGACGTTTCGAGCTTTTTGCGTGTCTTTGAGAAAGACGAACCCTCATAAACATGGTACTTTTTAGATGTTTAAGATCTCTCAATAAGAAACTGCTGTAGGTTCTGAGATTTTAGAGTCGAGTACCCCTGAAAATCCTGCTTAAAGATTCCTCTGCGCTCCATCAAGTGTTGTGTTTTATCAGGAGGGGACAGAGCTCAGTTTAAGAGCTTTAAAACACTCTGTTATTGCATTTACAAGTTTTTTGACACCTATAGACACATGTAGCCCCATATAAACTCACACATATATCATTTTAACAGTTCTTTTGAAAGAGCAATAAAACGGCTAACCTGCTAACCGCTTTTTTATCTCAGGTAAAGTAAGAAACAAACAAAAAAAACTAAACCTAAAAATATTTCAGCAAATAATGCAATCCCTTTTCTGGGGATTTTTAGTTCATTTATTTTAGGCTTTTATGCTAAACAGACTTCAGTGACATCTGATGAGTTTCTCCAGACCGGCACACAAATCCTGCTGTAATTTCAGGAGATTTTTGCTTCAGCTTTCATTAAGTTTTGCATTCACTTGAAAAGGGTTGGGGCAAAACATTTTTTTTCTCTCTCAAATGAAAGCATGTTCATGTATTAGAGAAGTAATGTTTGTGAACAATTGGTTAAAATGGATTTTATTTATTCAATCGTTTATAATATCTCTGCTATGTTCTTCTTTGTAGCATCTCAGTTTTACACATTCCACCAAAATTGAACTATTCATGCACCGCCCACCAATTTCTTTCACTAATGTGAGGACAAGCTTTTTAGAGCAGTGGCAAAAACCCCATTCAAGCTAATGGGAGATTGGGCATGAGTCAGATTTGGTCAAAATACCAAAGCGTGCTATTCATGTCAAGTGACATTTCTTCTGCATAGACGGTAGTGTTCGAATATCCATTCCTAGAGAATCTGCAGTATCCAGCCGTCCATTAGGTTTAAGACATATACATATTTCTTAGGCTTTTATGGATATATCGAGCTGGTGAGTGGGTTCAAAAATACAGAACCTATCCCACAATTACTCAGCTGCTGACAGAATCTTTACAAGCAAGCACAAAGCCAATCTGCGGATGGCCTTGCTCGGATGATTTGCAGGACATCATAATACTTTTTGTTTGCGTCTTTTGTTCGAGTCCAGACTTGCTTGTGATGGGAGCCTGTTGTCTACGGAGCCGACGTCGCATACTTTAGCAGAGAAGAGTGGGAGTGACCTTGCTTTTGTTTATATTGTCAAAATCCCTGTACACCTTTTCGATTCTGCTTTGAGAAGACAATGCAATTCAGTTAGCGCACTTAATGAACACAGGCTTTTCAAAGGTACTGGCTGCCATCCTACAGTGGACCAACTATAGTTCTACTCAATATTTCACCTTTTATTTCCCATCATGTCTCTGACTGCATAAAGGAAAGTGAAAAATAAGCCTTTAGAAGGGGAGAGTCATTCCTTTCACTCTGCTATTTTATTCTAAGAGAATAGCATAACTACAATTTACCACATAGTGAGGCATGCAACAAATTATATGGACTAAACAAAAAGACGGAATCCAAACTCAGGGTACACTGGGACGAAAACCTAAAACTCAGACCGAAAACTCTGGCCTAAAAAACAAAACCGAAACACTGGGCTGAAACAGTGACTAAAAATGACACGGCAATCTAACAGGAACTTTACTTTTTAAATAATTTGTTTTGTTATATTCTGCATATTTGGCAGGAGCTCATCTTTTCAAGTCGTATCAAATAATTGAGTAATTTTTTAACCTTTAAATTTATTAGTAAAGTGTCATTTTGAACCATTCCAGACCAGCTTTTAACCCTACTTCAGTCATAATATCTCCTCTCCAACCTACAAGCACTAACATGTCACGAACATTTGAAGTTCAAAATCCACATTTTCCACAGAATTTCTCCACCTGTTTCAATGAGCTACAAGCGAGAAATAATTCATATCGTACCCTGAATTCTGTGGGTAACCTACAAGCCTGCAGCTGCACTGCACATGTTAACAGTGGATTTTATTGGTTGATTTTGACAAAAGAGATCTTATGTCATTACCTAGGAGGAAAGGACCTCCTGGACCTGACTCATTCAACAGTACAGAAAAACGAAGAACAGAACCCCTAAACGTGGCCCATGCTTGGAGACGGGAAGCAGTCATGGCCCACCGGCCCAAAGCACAAAAGCCCTCCAAGCTTTCAGCTCGCGTCGCCACGCTTCAGTTCCCTTCCAGTCCCTACCTATTGTTCTCTACTCACACTGACAGCATCAAAGCAACCGGGATAGCAGAGGAGAGAGCCTGATAATTCACCCTCCTCTTCACCCCCCCATGGCTCCCCCCGCGCAAAATGTCATAATGTCACTTCGTGCCGATATTTTACGATTTCAAAGGAGACAAATATAGCTGAACCTGCGATTCGGGGCCAGGGATTACATGGAGCTAGTGGCCGTGAAGGAAGTTTAGGTATTAAAAATGGAAAGTCAATAAAGGAAGGTGTCAGGAGTGAAATATTGTCGTCACGATGGGCCAATCTGTGCGAGTGAAGCTTTTCACCAAAGCTAAGCGGAGCTGCAGATGTTCCTGCACGCTCGCTGGCTTTCCAACAAAGTGTGGCATTCAGTAAATGAGAACCAGCTGTTCCAAACTTTGTTATGATTCATGAAAATTAACATCTAAAGCACCTAGCTTTAGAACCCTAGTCACAGTTATCGCTGGTGATAAAAGAATGGCGTCATTTCGGACCCATTACTCCTCATTCGAAGCTCACTGAAACAAATGAAGAGATTTTGCGGAAAGTGCTGGTGATCCATAACATATATGTGTTTGTATGTGGAAAAGGAGGTGTTTTATTGTGACTTGAATTTGAGGAAAATTTGTTGTGGTGTCTACTGTCCTGTTTTCTGGAAACTAAAACCATCTTTTACATCTTTTAATTTCATTTCTATTTCATTTTTGACATAAAGACCAACAGAAAAGGTTGCAAACGTAGATTTAAATGTATTTCTTTACGTAAATATCTTTATGTAAGTTATGTAATGAGTAATGTTAAGTAGTTACTAGAGCGGGCCTGAACAGCATTTTGCCGGTTTTGAATATTCCTTGACTCATTAATTTTATCAGATTAGAATTATTTTATTTATCGCCCTGAGGATTTTAGTTAGTGACGGCAAAAGCAACGGCAGCAGTCCGTGTGTCCTCTACTCCCTCCACCCCATAACTCACCCTACAAATCAGAATCGGAATTAGAAAACTTTACTGATCCTGAAGGAAATTGCTTCAGACCAACAGGTTGTCGCTACACTGTCATGTTTTCATACCACCTGTAAATTTGTACATTTGAAATGATTTTTCTGATTGTCTGATCATTTAAAGCGTTCCCAAACATGTGATTTCAAATGTATCAGCTTTTCTAGTTTCAATCACTGCAGAAATAACAGTGCAGTTTGCTGACTCTGAGACAAATTGATGTAGATGAATGAACTAAACCAGCTGTTGTTTATGCATTTTTTACATTTACTTTACCATATAGAAACTATAGATCCCTGTCCTTTGCTGAATGAAATGGGTGGTAGTTGAGGCTATAGATTGTACCTTTTTAAAAAAATACCAAAAGTACTATACGTAGGTACTAACATAATGAACAAATACTTCAGACCAGCCCTTGTAATTACATTTAAATAGAATTTTAGAGCTAAACAGAGTTTTACTCTTCATTTATAATGTTGTTATTTATTACATTTAGAGTTATAAATGTCTAAGGCTTACATACAAACACCAAACTTTCTTGTATTAAAATTATATACACCTCTTTTGTTAAAGAATGTAGGAAGGGAGAGCGGTACCCGGGCTTTCCTCGGGTTTGGGCCGCGGTCTGTGAGTTTCTCCATTTTCCGTTTAAACCCTTATTGTTTGCTTTACCCACATCAATCTAACTCTAGTGCTCCCAGTCAGAGCCGTTGCCCAGTCTGACATTAACATCAGGTAGATTGGAGCGATGTTTGGTGAGGGCTGTAAATATTGACTTGCTGAGAAATAGAGAAGTGCTCTCCTCAAAATGTGAGTACAAAGTGGGAGCACTGCTTTCTGACTGCTTTACCAAAGGCACTGTTTGGACTGAACCAGTCTGAGTTTCCTGTAATTAACACTGGTCCTGCCATAAAACTGGGCAGCTTAGCATGTCTCGTTTAATGAGTCCTTAAGGCACGGGATCAAATCTTCTATTTTACATACATATAAAATCTGATGCAGGTGCAGAGGATCCTAAATCTGGAAAGTCCAAATGCATGTGGAAGCAAAGTAGTTTACCTAACACTACCTTATGTTCAATAGCAGTTTAGATGTTTAGAAGTTATTTAGGAGCTCTGGAGTGCATTTTAAAACTTTTTAAAACTGTATACAAGAAACTGACTTTGTGAGATGTTTAGGACTGACATGTTTGAGAACTGACAAAACATGAATGTAGGCCAGTTTAAAGCTAAAAAGGATTGCAAAATCCATATTTACATCAATGAAACCAGGGAACATTTTCAGTCACTAGACTGAAATTGACAAGTTTAAGAGTCTTACATGGAAGAGGTCTGAAGCTGCCCCTTCAGATGAGCGAGCACTACAGCTGACGCCTAAGCTAACACTAGAGCTATCTGCTGTAACTGAGGATTCATTCACTGCTGATGTCGATCTCACCACGAGTTTGTTCTGAGGAGCTTTGATATTCGAATCTTTATTTTGCAAAACGGCAAAACCTGAATGGGTGTGGCTAAACTGTTGTACGCTTAATATGCGTATATATGTAAATGAGTTGGTTTTCGAGTCATAAAAGCAATTAATTCTAAAGGGGCAGCTTAGTTTCTATATATTCCCTGTACGGACTAAGTAATACGAAGCTGATTGGATGTCAGCTCATGATGACAATTTTATTCCTTCTTTCCTGTTTCTTATTTAACAGTCTATTTTTAAAAACACCACACTTTAGTGTACCACTGCTGTTTTCTAGGCCTATTTAGTCTATTTTAAAATTTCCAGTAAAAGAAAACATTGCAAATCCTGTATCGCGAAAAGTGACATTTCTGCCATATTGTCCACCTTTAAGCATGAAGAATCCGCAGAAAGCAGACTTCACAGCCTGCTCCGGGCACCCGAATCTCATTACTGCTGGCGAATGTGCCTCGGAGCAGACATCCTTTCCCTAACATTTGTTACTCAATGCTTAAATCGATGAGCATCATACAGTCATGGCTGGGAGTTTAAGCCAACTCCGTCGTCTTTCTCTCTCAAGCCCCGTTTAAACAACAATGACCTTTGGAGGTCCAGGGCTTTCTCTCCGTGACTCCAGCGCATGGAAGCTGGAAGGGATTTCCTGGGATCTAATTAGCCTCAGGGGCCCCCCGCTGCGGATGGTGTACCTGCCCAGCCTCATGCCTTATTCAACAGCCTGGCCCGCTCGATTCCTCTCCAACTCTCGCACGGGAGGTTCAAAGTTCAAATGTCAATCAAGCAGGGCGACTCCATCCCGTCCCACCGGGCTCTGGCTGATGCACTCGCCTTCTGCCGGCTGGGTGAAGTGCAAATTGAATGCTTAGTGTCATGTTACGATTCAATTTTGTTTGGTCTGTTTTCAATAGATCCAGTACGAGGAGCGCGGCGGATAGAGATGTGAAGCAGACGGGGCTCGAGATAAGCCAAGCCTCAGCTCTGGACAGCACTTCACAGTGCCACACACCTGATTAAACCCGTCAGCTAATTATCAAGCCCTTCATGAGCCGAACGAGGGAGATCATTAACCCAAGCAGTAACTCCAGGACTGGAGTTTGACACCCCTGGTTCAGGGAAAATAGTCACTGATTTTATCGCTTAGAAGTAGAGAGTTAGTGCCGTCATTGGCTATAATTTGCTACAATGTTTACATAATTAAGTACTGCAATTAAAGTTCATATTCTGTATCGACAGCTTCAAGTCTGCACTTCAGTCTCTTTTCCCTTTAATGGCATGCAATGACGGAAATGTCATTACAGAAACGTAAAACGTAGCAAATTTTTCATCACATTTAAATCATAATAAAATATCTCCTCATCTGGTACGCAATGAAACTTTCCACAGAATCATATAAATACACAACATGCTTTTGTCGTTATCTGACTTCTCATGGTCAAGCCAAAAGAGAGTAAAAATGCTGGGATATTAAAAATCCCTGCTCCCACAAATCTCATGAGAAGAAAGAAAGAAAGAAAGAAAGAAAGAAAGAAAGAAAGAAAGAAAGAAAGAAAGAAAGAAAGGATAATCTATCACTGGTCGTTTTGTGTAAGGAGCAGAAAGAAAGCTGGGACTCCACCTGCAGGGATCTAATCTGGCTCTGGATCTGGCTGAACCCTGACTATCAGGGAGAGAGAGAGAGAGAGAGAGAGAGAGAGAGAGAGAGAGAGAGAGAGAGAGAGAGAGAGAGAATGAAAGAGAGAGAAATGTGAGAGAGAGTGAGAGAATGATGAGAGAGAGATAGAGAGAGAAGAGTGTAAGAGAAAGATGAAAGAGAGTGATAGAGTGGAAGAGACACGGGGGAGATGGAGAGTGAATGTGTGTGTGTGTGTGAGAGAGAGAGACAGAGAGAGAGAGTGAGAGAGAGAGAGGGACTGATGTGAGAAAGAGAGAGACAGAGAGAGACAGAGAGAAAGGGAAAAGATAAAGAGTAAGAAAGTGAGAAAAGTGATGAGTGATGAGAGAGAGAGAGAGAGAGAGAGAGAGAGAGAGAGAGAGAGTGAGAGAGTGGAAGAGAGGGGAAAAGGGTGCTATAAAAACACTGCGAGCCCAGAGACGGGTGAATATGTGCTCAGGGCAGATCACTGGGAAAACCGAAACAGAACATTACTTTCATTCCTGATAATATAAACATCTACTCCAAATAGAAACATCTCAGAGAAGATTATTTCTATTCATTAAAACTTACAGCCCATCCATTAACGAGAAAAAGATTAAAACTGAAGACATGTTGCGCATGTGATTAAGAGAGATACCAGAGCGTTAAACTCTTAGTAACGTATGTACACGACTAACACACCCTCAGAAAACAGAATTAATATCTTAACCCAATTCCACGTAATCCCGTCCCATTTTACTGTTTGTATGTTGTTTTTCATTTTTCTTCTTCAATACTACTACTATGAATATTAAGCATTCTGTTCATTGCTTTGGCAACAGTTGTTGTTTACAATTCATGCTTATAAAATTAACTAGAATTAAAATTGAAGTGATTTGAACTGAGGGAGAGACAGAAGCATGAGAGAGAATGAGAGAGAGATGAAGCCGAGAGGGCATAAAAGAGTTGAAGAGACAGAGACAAAGAGAAAGAGGGAGAGTGGAAAATAGAGAGAGACAGAAAGCTGAGACGGGGGAGAGAGAGAGAGAAGTATGAGAAGGAAAGAGTAAAAGATTGGAGTGAGAAAGTGACAGAGAGAAAGCTGAGAGGGAGAGAGAGAGAGGAGTTTGAGAGAGAGAACAATAGAGAGATGAAACTGAGAGAGTGTGAAAGAGGAAGAGACAGAGTGAGAGAAAGAGAGAGAGAGCAAGAGAGAGAGTGGAAAATAGAGTGAGAGACAGAAAGCTGAGAGAGAGAGGGAGTATGAGAGAGAGAATGAGAGAGAGAGGGAGTATGAGAGAGAATGAGAGAGAGATAAAGCTGAGAGAGCAGGACAGAGAGAAAGAGACAGAGAGAGAGTGAGAAAGAGAGAGAAAAAGAGAGGAGTATGAGAGAGAATGAGAGAGAGATGAAGCTGAGAGAGCGAGGAGAGTGCGAGCGAGAGAAAGATAGAGAGAGAGAGAAAGCGAGAGAGAGAGAGAGAGAAAGAGAGAGAGTGGAAAACAGAACGAGAGACAGAAAGCCGAGAGCGAGGAGAAAGCGAGAGAGAGAGAGAGAGAGAGAGAGTAAAACAGAATGAGAGACAAAGCCAAGAGCGAGGAGAAAGCGCGACAGAGAGAGAGAGAGAGAAAGAGAGAGAGTAAAACAGAAAGAGAGACAAAGCCAAGAGTGAGGAGAGAGAGAGAGAAAGAGAGAGAGAGAGAGAGAGAGAGAGAGTAAAACAGAATGAGAGACAAAGCTGAGAGCGAGGAGAGAGCAAGGAAGAGAGAGAGAGAGAAAGAGAGAGAGAGAGAGCGAGAGAGCCCGTGTGTGGCTGTGGTCACAGTGAACTGTCCTCGCGGGGAGGGGGAGTGACAGTGGGGGATTGATTGTGACACCACCCATACATTAACTTCATTACCTCACTCAGGAGCCAGCTTGTGGCTTTGTATGCAACTTTTCAGAAGTAAGCCAGTTTGTCTGGGATTAAATGTCAGGCTAATGGCTGTGCCCGGGGGAGCCTGATGATTTGTCTCTCCTGCCACCGGACCAGCGTGAAAAAAAAAAGCAGGAGAAGAAGAAGAAATAAATAAATAAAAAATAAAAAACAAATGGCTGCCCTCTCATCTATAATTAATCATTTTAATGGACCTGGAATCACCGACATCTTCACTTCCCTCTAAGTAACCAGCTTTAGATTACTTGGCCGAAACACTGACGCTCCGGAGCCAGAATAATGAACTGATACCCCTGGAATATATCATGGTTTTAACAAGGAGCGACGATCAATAATGATAATAAGCCCTGCTTTTGCCTGCCCACAGGCACATCTGATGCAATGCATTTGTATCACAGGCTCATTGATTGGAAATCACAGGAGATGGAAAACATATCTGGGGTCTTTTACTCCGCCTGATTAGCCCTGATTTGAGAATGTTGCACATTTATCTGATTCAAACATCTACTTAGCACCTGCCTCGCAATTAGAGCCAAAGAGGAGAAAAAAATGTGCCCTTTCAAATGTTTTCTTCTCTCACTCGTTGGAACATCTGCTCCACGGTTTCGTTGCTGTGGCCTTTTCCGACTTTTCTGCACAAGCCGGCCAAAAGAGCGCTTCCGCGGTCAACAGTTAAAGTGGTCGATAAAGAGCGAGGTGGCCCCGCGGAATGAGACTGACCTAAAACCGTTAGGCGAGCGGGCCGTGACCTGATGGCAGCCTGGATGCCCTGACATTCGAAGCTTCCATCGTCCATCAGTTCGGTCCTCTGGATCAGAAGGTGGTACTCCCCTTTGCTGTGGTCTCCAATCACATCGTAGCGTGGGTAACCTACAAAACAAGAAGCAACGGATGCCTTTTCAGAGAGGAACTCTTCACCTTAACAAGCTCGACTTTGAAAGTTTGAAACTCGAAACGAGAAGAAAATCAATAACCTAGACCCACTCACCTCGCTAAAATATTGGCAGATCAAAAAAGACACAAAAAAAAGTGTAAAACACATAATAAATGCT
The DNA here is from genome assembly GCA_037974445.1 of Brycinus macrolepidotus. NCBI lineage: Eukaryota > Metazoa > Chordata > Actinopteri > Characiformes > Alestidae > Brycinus > Brycinus macrolepidotus. The sequence continues at coordinate 16,274,129 of JBBPCZ010000037.1, read as the reverse complement.
ATTATCAAGTGTACAGTCCAATGCTTTTAGATAGTATCTTCAGGATATTCAGGACTTTGCTGATGCACATTCTTGGCATTCCCTCTTTTGTGGGCTGCATCCGACAAGGCTGGTAAACTGTGCAATAATTAAAAAGACCAAGCTATCCTTGACTTATGGTGCTTTTCCACTGGCACAAGGAACCGTGCCGTACCGGGAACAAATGTTTTTCCATTACAAATAAGTCGAACCCGTGCTGCTCGACGGCAGGGCCGAAAGTGGGCCACAGCCTAGCTGACTGCATCACTGCTTTCTGATTGGTCAAAATGTCATCACAACATGGAAAGAGGTCACAGTTTTTCACTGTCTGCGCAAAAAGAGTACAAGCACGAAGGTCTGTTTGGGCTGAAGATAAATTTCAGTGGGAGTATTGTATGATGCTAACAAATTTATATTTAACTCTGTGAGAAACATGAAGGTGAACCAGGACATCACTAACAAGTTATCTGGGTTAGGCTTACATCACACGGATAAAGAATGTCGAGAAAAAAATAAAAAACTCAAATAAGACTATAAAAAATAAAAGACCACGATAACAAAAGCAGCTCTGACAGAAAAAACTTTCTGGTCGCTGGTTCGATTCCATGGACGTGGTTTTTAGATGGTGACCAGCCATTAACTGTGGGGAGAGAACTGCACTGCTGGTGTGTCAGTTACCGGTCTGAGATACACTGAAAAATCAAAGCGTGCTGCAGGTTTCATGCCATCGCAGTACGGTTTAAGTACAGCAAGGTTCCTGTATACCTATGGACAAGTGCCTTTAGGCAGCTGTGGCAAGGACGGGGAGATAATGGAATAAGAGGAGTAAGTATTTCAGTTCAAGCAGGTCAACGTGAAAGTGGAGTGGTCTGCACCTAAGTCGAGCAGTCAAGGCGTAAGTCGAGTGCCGACAAATGCACTATGCACTCTTTTGACACAATGAAACACAGATGAGACCCAGGAGGCTCAGTTTACTATCACTCAGGATTACACTGAAGCCCTGAAGGATCTGGATTAGTTTTATCGGGGGAGGTTAGAGAATTCAACAATGAGATCCATCACTTTAATCCAGTAGGAATCTGCAGTGTGTGTAATTTTTCAGCCTGACAGCAGTAACTGTGGAATGATTTTAATCCAGTATGAATCTGCATTATGTAGTTATTACAGCCTGACAATAATAACTGTGGAATGATTTTAATCCGGTATGAATCTGCCTTATGCAGTTTTTACAGTCTGACAGCAGTAACTGTGGAGTGATTTTAATCCAGTATGAATCTGCAACGTGTGTAGTGTTTAGTCTGACAGCAGTAACTGTGGAGTGATTTTAATCCAGTATGAATCTGCAGTGTATGTAGTGTTTAAAGTCTGAGATTAGTAGTTGTGGAGTAACTTTAATCCAGTATGAATCCACAGCATGTTTAAGGTGTTTACAATTAAACAGGATGTTCTTGTTACTGTGACATGCTGTGACAAGCCTCAGATGTTCCTCTGGACGTGTGGATCCTTTGGAAGGCTGTAATGATCCATTCCAGGAACAGAACAGTACTTACAATAACTGCGCAGTAACAGCAAACCATATAACTTCAGAGGAAATGGAATGGGCTCAATAAGCAATAAAACAGCAACGGAAATCATCCATGATACTGTCTCCCTCACAGCATACTCTTCGATGTGCGCTCCAAGGCACAGCATATAAGAATGAGTGTAAAAGTTTGAGCCCATGCAAATTGAGAGGAAATATAGTCCTCACAAATCAGAGGAGGCCCTAACAAATACTGGCAGCTTCAGCAGTTTTCTGAGAGAGTTTTTATCCTACTTTTATCATTTTCTGCTCCTGGAGCTTCCCCTACATTTGAATACTCTGTTTTATCTAAAAAAAAAAAAAAAAAAACACTTTTATTCGAATGACTGATGCAGAGAATCATCTCGAGGAACCTATGATATATTCTTTTTAATATTCTTTACTGAACAGCTTAAAACAATGGCTGTCATTTACGGGGGAGAAAAAAACTTGAAATAGATCTGCTGAATTTAATGAGTCCTGCAAAAATGGCTCCGGGTTGATGTTGGACCAGCAGAGTTGATGAGTGGGAGCAGGGACAATGATTTATTTCCACAAAGGGAAGTGTGGGCATCTCATTGGCACATCAATGGAGAGAAGCAGGGATGAACCTTGGCTGAGTGAGGGATGATCAAAGCAATAAACGGATGAATGAGGGGGCTAAAAGAATAAGGAAGAAGTAGAAAGAAGGCGACGCGGAGGGGCTCCGTAATCAATTCGGCCCACATTCTGGTTTTTCAGGTGCCTTATGAGTGGAACTCGCTGGAGCTTGAAAAACACAGAATTGCAAACTCTTTTAATGTTTTATTTAGTTGCCATGGGCATTCATTTTTGGTCTCGAAAAGCGTAATTTGGAAGTGCACCGCCGATCTATGGCCCAAGTTGCACTTGAGTTGTTAAATGTTTAATTGAGTTTACACAATAGGGCACATTCGAACACGCCAAGATGCCCAGCACATTATACCACACCATTATACCACAGTTAGTTCTGACCTCACAACGCAATTGGCTGAGAGGCACTGTATAAGTGCCAATATCCACCAATAGTGTTATTCTCACCAACTCTTTCAGTATCACTCCGCCTTGTTCACAGGTTCCTTAGAAACAATAGAAACAAACTGTTAAAAAGCCACCAACAGTTATTACAAGTAACAAACATGCATGAAGTTTAATGAACAATCTTGTCCTTGATGGACTTCATGGATCTTGATTGACACCCTTCTATTTTGAAGGTATCACCTTTGTCTCACCTTAAATACTGCAGTTATGCCAGACATCTTCCGTCAAAACAAAGTTAACCACGATCATTTTTGTATTATACTTTATATCCTAGTGTGTATAACATTTATAAGGACATTCATTAAAGTAAGACAGTTTACAGGAAAAAAGCAAGACTGCCAGTGTTTCAGTTTCAGTTTGTGTTTTTAATCTGCTGTAAACTACTGACATTGCATTCGTGTGTAAAACAGAAGAAAAATGTGTAGCTTGATATAGCTATTATGCATAGTTACCATACTGTGCCGGCTAAATGGACACATGAGACACACTAGCACATTTCCAGGAATGTCATATAAGTTTTATATTTATAAATGAAAAATCAACCAGTGACCTCTAAGGGTTAAAATGGCCTTAAAAGTTTTAATGATATGCTTTGTAAGTCAACCCTGGCTACAGTACACACAGTGGTTAACATCTTATCCACTTCACTTCAAAGCTGTTTATCCCATGGCACGGACACGTAAGAGCACTCCCCAAGCTCTCGTAGGCTATCAAGCAACTACTGATATCTGCTTAAGCGTCAGACTTCTGTCCTCACAGCGCAGATAGCTCCCACCATTATACTGCAATACAATGAAACCCCTGACTCCCTGGATACCTTCGCAGACCGGAGTGAGACAGAGTGAATGTAATGGGACAGCAGAGCCCTTAGAGGCTCAATTAAAGAGCTCTGTCCATGCCTAAATGCTGCCCGAGGCTGTAGCTAAAAAAGACAAACTTCCAGGGAAACTAATGTACAACCTGACATTTATTCCATCATCAAGAGTGCACTTTAAATCAGTGGCCTCACCCGCAAAACAGACCTGCAACCACTCAGTAACAGGCCTGATTCAAGTACTTCATGTATTGACTGATGAAAACTGATTGCTAGATTAGATATTACAAAAATAATATTGGTTCTTTTTAATCTAGGGCCTGAACAGTACGTCAATTGACCAATACCGATCGGCTGAGAGGTTCCGTGGATTTATTGTTACCGTCAGGCAAAGCATTGATAATTAATGGCTGGTTATTATGCTGATGACTCGGACATAGGGGCGACCAATATGGAAAAGATGATCATGATACACTCAACAAAATATTTCATTTTTCTGAGGTTTGACAAGTGTTTTTGTTCTTAAGTAGTGCCACATTTAAAAGAACAAATATGGCCAAACCCTCAGGGCCTTCTAGGCCTTCAGAGATGCCCTGAAAAATCTGTACTTTTTATACAATAGAACCATGTTTGTATTTAAACTTAGTAAATACTGTAGTGCTACATTTATTTCATTTATGTGTATGCATTTATCGGATGCTCTTATAGAAAGTGACTTACAATTTAGGGCGCACTCACACTTAATAATGAAATAATTTACAGCACATAAACTATTAGAGTTATAGTTTGAAAATATACTGTTCACTCCATTAGTCTTTAACCCTCAGAACTCAGAGTGTTTCAGTAAAATCTGATTTCAGTACATATAAACGGAGGGAGCCCCTTCCTCTGCAGGTTTTCCCCACCCACCTGTGGGCGGAGACTGCGAAAATAGCCCGTTCTGAATTCACTTTTTGTGATGTCACAAAAGACAACGTGTTTACACATATACACCTATTTAGCCTCCAGCAGTTGAGCCCCACCACGTTACACTGAAGTTATAAGGAGTGTTTCAAGGCAGCCCCTCAGAATGGAGGTTGCAGCTTTAAAGGCACAGTAACAAAATTCAAGAAAGCTTGAAAACTTGTCATGTAAGAATGGATTCTGATTGTTTTTGTTACATAAAGATAAATGTAGGATTTGGGTCTACGGGTATTCATGCCAGTCCAGCCCTATGTCCAGTGCTGTGAATTCAACCATGCATTAATATGAAAAAAAAAAAGAATCTCTGTGATTAATGCATAGTTATTTGCAATCTAATACACAACCCGGTTTATCAAGGTTAATCATGAACATCTGAATACAGGCACGTATCTTAAGAAAGGCGCTAAACTGTCCATGAGGGCCGATCTCCCTCAGCAGGACCGACACCTCCACACTGAACAGAAATTTGCTTTAGGCAGTTTTTCAGAGGCTGTTCTAATAAAACCACATCTTCTAAACAAAATACAAATTACACAGCTTGACCCTCGTAATAACCCTACTTGAAAAAGCGCACAGGGCTTCAAGACTATGGAATAAATGAGATGCAGCTTACGATTACATAAAGAATAATTACGTTTGAGGATAACATAATATTTTAATGGACTGCAGGGAAGCACTTCTAACAGGATTTACAGCATTTAGGGAAATATTACAGCTTGCGATTACCATTAGCTTTACATTTTGTAGCCATTGGTGCTGTAGTGAAGTGTTGAATGTCCGGGTTGAGTGCTTTTTGGAAAATTTTAATTCTTTAAGAATCATCATGTACTTTAAGTCCCAAGAGAGAAGAAAATGGGACAAAAAAATGAAAATAAACCACGCTAGCTTTAATTTAAATGTTGCTTTTATGAAATATGATGCCTAAACAGCCAAACTCACGCAAGTATATCAAAGAGTACAGCTAAAAGGCAAAAAAATGTCACTGATTTTCTTTCATTACACAACGAAATGACTGCAAAGTACTTAAAAATGATCCATTTATGATCCCATGCAGGTTTAATGCGGAAAGTGCAAACGCGTAAAGATGTACGTGTACAAGCTTAGAAGTGTTTTAGGTGTCTTATCCTGCGCTGACTGTGATTTTCAGCACAGTCACAGTCCTTTTAATAGCAAGCCAATTTCTTTTAATACTTCTGTGATATTTGATTCAGTTTGAGCCAATTAATTTGCGATGCACATCCGCCGAGTGTCGAACGCAGAAACAGAAACACGGCTCGTCTCCCGAACTCCAGAGACATTAAGCGTTTGCTGTAATTAATGATCAAAATGCAATTAGTACTCCACTGTAATGTGCTACTCTATAAGGGAGCACTGTTAGATAGGCACTTTGTGACGGAAACAAGTAAACACACGTTAATTGGGCAAAGCGGTGGCACAGCAAAATGCAAAAAAAACTGTTTGTTGACAAGAAGCAGCAGGCAGTCGCGTTCCTGGTGACGCAAGACCAAAGTGCACGTTGTTTCGGGATGATAGAGAGAATATACAGCATTACAGATGCTGCAATGGCAGCAACATATGAAGACATTTAGTAATGTAGCGGTTAGGAAAGAACACTGTTGAGCCTGAAGAACTTTTAGATAAAAAAAACAAAAAAACAAAACATTGATTATAATAGTTGTGATGTTGTGATTGCTTGGCTAAGTTCATTTGTATTCACCGGGCCTAGTGACTTCCATATAGCATCAGATTAAAAAGTACATTCCAAAGTGCATGGACATGTAAAACCGACATGCCCCTCACTCTCTTCCCGGCATCTCAGACTTTCAGTGGTTGAAACGATGCATCTGGGTGCGGTCTCGCGAGGCCAAGTGTGATCTCTCGGACCAAACGCTGATCCCAAAACCAAGCATTCAGGAATCAAGAGTCGACTCCAAAGCTTTGGACTCGATTCCACACGGTGGAAGTTCATCCACACCCACACGGACTGTGAGATGTTTGGCTGTCACTGTCTGAACAGTGTGCATGAAAGAACATTCAGGTACTAACTATAGGAGTAACTGTTAAAGTGAAAGACAAAGTAAAATCTGAAACACTGACTCACAGTCTAACAACTTTATTAGTACCAAAATATCGACACACCTGATGAATGAACCCTCGGTTGCTGGTTAAGTTAACTTAAGTCAAGTTAGCTCTGAATTTTCTTGCTGAGGTCAAATATAAGTAATATTGTACTGATTTACAATATAATATTACTTAGAATATATTGAAAATCAATACTGCATTACTTGCATTGTGTCGTATTGTATTGTACTGTATTGTATTCTATTGTATTGATTTTCAATGCAGTATTGCTTATATTGTATTGATTTTCAGTTCCTATGCAATTTCAATGTGATTTCTATGGTGTCACAGTGATTGTGTGGAATCAGCTCTTGGAATAGACTCCCATCAATTGCAGTCAATTGGAATCAGAAGTTTTTAAAAATCTGGAATCGGATAACCATAGTGATCGCATAAAGTAGGACCTTGGTGGACAGCCATGAAACAATTTCAGATAAATACAGATGGGAACATTGATTTATTAGGGTGGCAGGAAACAAGGTATAGAAGTTCTAAACCTCACAGAATGGGGCGATGGGGCCCCCGTGAACTCTGTCTGATGTAAAACAAGCCTGTTGCTAGCCGATGTGACAGCAGTTGCAGATTTTGCCACAAATCAGCATCAAATGTTTAAAAGCTCCCCCTGGAAGTGTATTCTCTTCACAAGATCACATCTGACCACGTGAGACAAGGTGCATCCTATCAGAGTAAAGTGGGTGTGAAGGGTGAAGAGCAACACATGCAGCCATGCTGAAATGACTGGGCTTTTTTTAGTTTGCTTATAAATTTCAGACTGAGACGGAGTCTCTGGCACCATGTGGGGAGGTGGGTTTATGTAACTTTACCACATAGTGTCTGTAATGTCTGATTTGTATGGGATAAGAAATCTGGACGTAAATGTCAGAGATGGGACTGGCTGCTCAATTTACACACTGCCTTCACTCCAAAAAAGAATATAAAACATGTCATTTAATTTAGCCATTATTTTGCGTACCCCTGCCCACCTAACTTACTGTTTAAATACGATTCAATAGATTTACAGCCAGCAGTCAACAGTACCACATAAAATCAAACTTATTCAGTCATTTTGCATGTTTTAAGGTTCAGAATCGTACATATGAGACAGCACAGAACATATCGGCTTGATTTGAGCCACAGAGAACACAAGTAAACGCTTCTTCGAGTCTCCATACTTACTCAAACTCATTTTCTGAAGAGGAGATAGCATTTCTATAGAGACGGCAATTTGCACAGGATTAATATAACCTGGGGTTATTTCTGCAGCTCATTTTATAGAAGGCAAAAGTCTTTCCTGAATCAGGAAAGTCAAAATGACTGACGGTGGATTCGGACGGGACTAAATTAGGTAACGTAGGTAAAAACTAGATTATGCCACCTCTCCTCATTTGAATAATGTTTTTGTTTCAAAGAGGAAAAAAACAGGTATTTTAAAATATTTTTAAAGAACATACGTATGTATGTTGTTTACTCGGTTAACTGGTGAAAATACTATGCGGTTCCATTTACCGCAGAAGTGGGAAGTCGGAATTGGGAATGATGTTTACGGCGTTCCAGTGGAAGTCAGAAAGCCAGGTTCCAGCCAGGTTCTAGCCAAGTTAGCCATTGTTAACAATAACAGTTGAACGCATTATGTGGTATTTTGCACATACAAACACCGCAGCAGCGTTAACACTGATAGACACTGGACAGCACAGTGTGCACGACTGATTTAATGAGATACAAATAGGACAGTCCTAATAAACAGTTTTTACTACAGATTCACCTCTTCTGATACACGTTGCAGTCATCTTTTTTAGCTTGGGGTTGGTGAGGTTCCTCCAACTTTCCTCCGAATTCACTGGGGTGAAATTTCCTATTAGGAACTTAGAAATTTCAGCTTCCCAGTTCAAACAGACTGCGCCATTTTACATTACATCAACCCTCAGAACTCAGAGTGTATTAATAAAATCTGATTTCGTAAATATAACCGGTGTAAATCAGTCTAGAACCGGTGTTTGTTCTCCTACACGCTAGCCGTTTGCTGCTCTTTTGCTCGGCCGCTCTCCGGACCCCCTCCCTCTGCGGGTTTTCCCCGCCCACTTGTGGGCGGAGACTACCCTAAACATTCTCTCAGGTTCAAAGTTTCTAAAATAAAAGATATAAATAAAAGATATTTGTTCATTTTTGTTCTTTAAGTTCATTTGTGTGTGACACCATTTTTAAAACCTCAGTAGTGGTTTATTATTATTATTATTACATGTTTTTAAAATTACAATAACAATTTTGGTTCTATGAGACACAGGAACACCAAACAAAGCTCAGCATGACGTCTGACACCTCGAGCTCCGACACAAACCGGGGGAACTTCCATATAAGGAGCTGTTTTACTGTATGACGACGATTTACCATTTGTTACAAATAAATAAATAACATTACATAACATAAAATAAATATAATATCAATGACAACAAACACTTCTGTTGCATCATTTTGACACTAGAAAAAAGAGTCATTTACCTGAGAGATCTCTGTTGACACCCAGAGCAAGGCCGTCCTTCACCCACAGCACCATGCCGTGATAACCAGTGATGGAACACGGCAGAGTTACAGGCTGCCCTGCCACCACCACCACATCGTGAGGCTGCTGCACAAACACAGCACACGCTCCTGAGAAAGAGGGGATAAAAACAGAAAGGTCAGTGATCAATCTCCTATTCATGATCAAATACATTTTGAGCATCTTTGGGAGGCTTTGACAAAAACGTCTTCTACTGGAAGACCATTGTTACGGGTTAAATGAAAACTCCAGATTTTTTTTTACTGAATTTCTATCTGCTGCATCTGCAGGCTACCATGGGATATGATGAACAATATGTAGGTCTTATTTTTCTGTACCTACAAAAGAACAGAAAACTTAACCTGAAATACAGTTTGTACTGAAAACCAAAGGGAAGTTGCTCAAGCACCTGCCCACTGGCTTCCATTATCGGAGAATTTCAAGTCAATAGCTTGAACTGGACTGCAGACTGAGGTCTCTGAAACTTCTGGTGAAGCACCATGGTCGTCCTCACCCCACGGGGACAGTCATCATGATGGCATGCTCCAATTGTGTACAAGAGCAGTAAATACACAGAACTAATATAAATAAATAAGTAAACTTTGACTCCATTAAATCTGAGAGTGTTCTGAAAAGAAAGACCTGTATCTAGCCATATGCGGCTAACAGGATGCATACCAAATCCAAACGGCGCCCTCAAGGTGTGCGCCATTCGTGTGAGAAGCGTTAGCTCATTAAATTGCAAAGGAGCGGAGCTATTTCTGCACAGGAGCAGGAAGAGCGCCTAAAAAGAGGTGAAAAGACGCTGGAAGATGCATGGTCTCTGTGAATATATTGGCTGGGTTTACCGAACGTAGCATTAACATCTCAAGCAGAATGTGCCAGTGTTTACAAGAGCGAGGGGGGCGCTTTCCCCCTTAGCCTCTTTCTTGTCTTTTAAAGTGGAAGCAGACGACACATCCAGAAAAATAGAAGAGCTACCATGCCTCCCCGGGGAGCACTCTGGTCGATTTTGTCTTAAATTCAATAAACTGCGGCTTTCCGAGATGAGCCTTTCATAAATAATACCCAGTCCTACATTGATTCAAGCAAATCTCCGTGGCCCATTGAGGTGGAGAACATGAAGAGAAATTCCGAGAGACACTCTGACCAAATTATACCCTCGTCAGGTCCCGGCCGTCAAGCTGATAGCTACCTAACGCATTTTCCCTTCCATCCAGCCCATGCGACATCCTCACATTTTGTCTTTTAAAGCAGCTAGTGCTTTAGAGCCGAGAAAACCAGCCACAGTGAAGAAAGGCAAAGGTGAGCCAGAGGTTCTGGAGCTCTGGGTCTTCTTTTTTGGCTGCGAGACCCAGTCCTGAGCAGCCGGGACAACAATCCCTCTTCCAGACCACCTGCTGTTTTGCACAAGCCCAACCCAGCGAACTTGACCACACAAAGCAGCTGATGGAAGGGTCTATGGAAGAGAAGTGGTCAGAGTGCATTGGACTGATCTTTTTTCTTTCTTTCTCTCTTTCCTATTTTTGCTAGAGAAGTTCCAATTTGGCCAGGCTTTTGTATGAGGCACGATGTGTTGAAAAGTTTAATATTTTGCCACCTGCCATAAATGAATGCCAGAAGACTTCATTAAAAGTTTGCAGCGGAGGTGAGACAACAAGTTAACGTACACTTCCTGAAACAGATGGGGCTTCTAATTATTAGGAGAGGCAATACTCGGAAAGGGTGTGGAACTGTAAAGAAATGATTTAATTAGGCGCCAGCAGCAAGACACTAGTTATCACTGTAGCATTCTAGTTTAACATCCATACATCTCACCTTTTACCCCTATTTCACCTAACAGAACATTCCAAATCTGCCCCCAGAGCAGCTGCAGTCCACACTGGCCATAGTCAAATGGATCAGCATATGGAACTGGAGTTATCTGTGTGAAACCATGCTTTCTGTCAATACGAACTATGATCATTAGCAAAGCATAGCACATGCTATATGATTTTAGCTCCAATTTTCCAGGTGCAGACACATTTTTGGTATTTTGCAGTTTTCCCAGTGTCCGAGCTATTGTGGATCTTCAGTTATACTGAAGATCCACATGATAAACATTGTAGTTTATGCATCTTTACAACAACCAGTAGCTGCAGTGATGAGTAGCAGCCAATGAGAGCTTGAGGAACCCCTCAGGTAGTGAGAGAAAAGATTCTCAGAGTGCAACCAAAACAACAGCTAACACAGCAAAAAATAAATCCACGAACACTGACTGAAGTGGCTGCTCACTAGGGCTAAGTCGCCTCTGAATATTCACTCTAGTTTCTTCCTTTGTGCTTATCATGGACAGTCACCTACATAAGGTGTAACCTGGAAACGGAGGGGAGGCTAAAAAGGGGCTAAGGGGTGCTAAGAGTTGTCTTCTTTTTTGTCTGAAGAAACTACAGTAAGTTTCTCAAGCTCCAGTTTGGCATGTGATGAACACTTCTCACACTTCATTACGGATCTCTCAAGATCAGCGATCATGTAGTGTGTGTGTGTGTGTGTGTGTGTGTGTGTGTGTGTGTGTGTGTGTGTGAGCCTCGTCAGCACTCACTCTTGCGATGTGCATACTGTGATAAATGTTCAGTTTACTTGTTCAAAATACAAACCTACAAATTCTCAACGATCTTAGACTGTTCTTTACACAACTGTGTGAATGTAGAGACAGAACCGGGAAATCTGGGAATCAGGTGAAATGATGACATTAAAAGGTAGAAACAGCCTTTTTTGTCTCAGGATTAAAGTATTAAAGCAGCTGTGACAGTCCATACACTAATGGCGTTCTCATACCAAGATGTAGAAGAATTTCTTGTGGAAAATCTGAAGTGTGATTGTGTGGTTACCTTTGTACGGTCCACCTTCTGCTGTAGCAGTACAAATTTCCCACTTGTGGGACTAATAAAGGTTTATCTTATCTTATTATATCTTAAAAGCAGTGTTTGGAGACCAAACATTGATTTTATGGACAGAAAAAGTTTTAAAAAAATTTTTTTAAAAAATTATATATATATATA
>JBBPCZ010000037.1:16245012-16256054 GCA_037974445.1 Brycinus macrolepidotus | reverse complement strand
AATGTTTTTCTCCTTTATATCCTTTGAGAAGATTAGCAACATGTCAGAAGCTTGTGTTAGACTACCTGTCAGTGTCAAAAAGGGTCAACAACAAAGAAAGAGGATTACTTTTACCGTTATTCCGGGACCCTCTTATTGCTCTGCATTACTTTGAGAAGGACAAAGCAAATGAATACCTGAGGAAAAACATACAAGCTTTGAGCTAATCTAGCATGTATAATGGAATTATTACAAAGGATTTTCTCGCTCTAAACACACCAGGAAACAGCTTGTGATTCTAGACTTCATTTTTAAGAAGCAGCCAAGATTAAGCAAAACCGATTCCATGTTAAATAAGAACAATAATAAGAATCCAGGACACTGAGGCATCACATCAAAGGTGTGACAAGCAAATATTTGACCTGCTGGTCTCTTTGGGCCCCCTCTGTCAAGTAGCAGGGTTTAAGTCAGAGCTTGAAAGAGAATGACTTTGAATAATGCTGTGGAAAATTGCACTTGCTTTTGCAGACCAGGGCTCCAGATCAGAAAATAGGTTCTTCTTGTCCATTACTCTCCAGTTTGAGGGAGAGTTGAGTAGAGGACAGGGGCAAACAGGGCATAAATCACTGAGATGTCTGGACTGATTCCTCAAACCGTTGTACAAAATGCTCAGGTATTGTATGAGGTCATCCACCAACCAGAGAACCACAGGAGCAGCCAGATGTTTGAAACTCGAACATCTGAACATGCTTTAAATCACACAGTCATGCGAGCTCTCTTTATTAGACGGTTTCTTTCAACGGAGCATTTATATGTTCTCCAACAGAACCGTTAATCAATAGTAATAAGTACAGCACATTCCACAGTGGAGGGCACTGAAATCTCACAGGAGCCAAAGCACTTCTGCTCCTGCGGCATCCCGTTCAACCGGCTGAGCTGAGGCCAGCCAAAGGAGCCCCGGAAAGTCTTCTGACACTCTCATCTTCTCAAAAATCAAAACACATAATGGTACTTATAAGTCATTCTATGTGTACCATACTTTATCGCTTGGTTATTCCACCCAATCTGAGATTGGGCCGCATGATTTCACAAACCCATATGTTACAAATCATCCATTCAAAAAAAAAAGCAGAGCAGAAATATAGCATAAACATACTATGGCAGGCAGGGAGGAGGATTTTATGGCATTAGAAAATCATCAGTCGGAATGGAAAGTCATGACATTTACCCGATGTGGGGTGCTCCCAAAAATACCCCACAACTTTCTTTGAAAACTGCTAAAATGTCTTTCATGAATCATTTCCCATCAGAGTGCTTAAAAGGTCCGCTGAAAAAACAAAAGAAAAAAAAAAACAAAACAGAACACAAGATGAAAGGAAGGCCATGAGATTGCTTCCTTTATTGCAAGTTCCTCTCATCTCGAATATTTCAAGTCGCTACTGGTTGTAAGGGATAAAAACAAGGGGAAAAAAAATCTTGTTTAAAAGCAAATGTTTGACCACAACCCTGAAACGACCTGGTACTCAGGGGACGAGAACATGGCATATGGTCTCTCATGGTACGCTGTAAAGTGGTGGGAAGAATTTTTCAGAGTGTTATTTCAAAGCACACAGTGTGGGTGGGTTTAACCCTTAGAGTGTATCAGTAAAATCTAATTTCAGTAAATATAAATGTAATTTTAATTATATTTACAATATAAATGTAAATCAGTCTAGAACCGGTGTTGGTTCTCCTACACGCTTGCCGTTTGCTGCTCTTTCTCTCCGCGCACCGCCGCTCGGCCGCTCTCTGGACCCCCTCCCTCTGCGGGTTTCCCCCCACCCACTTGTGGGCGGAGACTATCCCGCAAGATCTCACGGGTTCGGAGATCTTGTGTTTTTCTCTGTTTGTTTCTAAAACCTAAAATAAAAGAAATTTGTTCATTTTTGTTCTTTATGTTCATTTCATGTTTTTTAAATTACAGTAACTTTGGTTCCGCTTGACGCAGGAACACCAAACAAAGCTCAGCATGACGTCTGACATCTCGAGCATCAACACAAACTGGGGGAACTTCCATATAAGGAGCTGTTTTGATGTATGATGACAATTCACTATTTGTTGTGCTGCCAGCACGGATCTGTGCTGCTTGTGTTCTAAGCGTAAAAGGGAAGGGAATAGAAGGTCACGTTTAACTCTATGGACTTCTTCAAATATTAATTAATCCAATATCTTGACTTCAACCAGGAGCAAGTCATGATCCACCCCTTCCTTCCACAACATGCATTTCATTGTGAATCCACCTGGGTAAAAAATGAGGTGAATATTGCCTGACTTCCAAGAAGAGGCACCACGACAGCCGGAAAATGACCAACACACCTTTCCACAGGGGCCCTTCTAAGTCACCAAGGAAAATAAAACATACATTCCGGCGCAGAGCTCCGGGGTCGACGAAGGGAAGCTATTTGCAAGGAGGGACGGCATCCTATTTGGGGAACAAGATTAGGCCGTGTAGTGGAGATGATGAAGTCCGTCATGCAGCAGTGGCTGCATCATGAGGGCTGATGGTAAACAGTGGCGTTCCAGTACGTCTCAGCCCTGGCAGGTGTCCTCCCACTCACACGATGCCTTTCTTACTGGAGCAGTTATGAGAGAAACCAACATACAGAGAGCGAGAGAGAGAGAGAGAGAGAGAGAGAGAGAGAGAGAGAGAGAGAGAGAAACAGCTGTGCAAAACTGAGCTGCTATGCCATGAATATGTATGTTATTAAACAAGACACACCAATTCTTGGATTCTGAACTGTAATTTTCTAAATGGCACAGACGTGAAAATTAGATCAGGGTCAGAGCTGCAAATGTTACTACCATAATGGCGGAAAATGGTGGTTTTCAAAAAAAAAAAAAACCCCACAGGCTCACTCACATTTCTTGCATAAACAGACTCACGGCAGCGAGTATGGACCATACTTCCTGAGTAGCGTGCCTCAGTCTGACATAGCCACCTGCTCAGCCACTGATCCGTCCTCTCAAAGCTTCTCTAGCTCCTGTTTACCAGCATGAGTGATATGTTTATGCAGTGTAGAGATTATTTCCTTTTATTTGACCACTGACTTTCTATCCACCTGACTTCTGCTGGGTATGAGTTGGTATTTATTTATACATGGATATTTGAACCTGTCTTAGCATTTATTTACTTAATTTGGCATGCAGGTGGTTATGTATCTGTAGCTTAACATAAAAAGATAAGTAAATAGTATATTATTTAGCATGTTTTTTATGTAGAACCACAAAGAAAGTTGGGATACAAGCAGCTTATACTGCATCACATTAAGCAGAACGACGACACCAAAAGAGGCTGTGCAAATATTTCGAATATGTATAATAACAGCATTTTTCAGTGTTATCATTCCGTCGGGTAAATGGTAGTGTCTTAAATCGCATACATCTAAAAGACAAAAATAAATCAAGATATCAACCAAACCATCAGGTACTGCCGGCTGCAAGCAAACAATGAACGTTCAATCTTCCAAGTTTACATTTTTAAATCAAAAAAGCTGATAAATGAACTGCAAAAACACTCCTGAGTGGCTCAACTGTTTAATTCTTAGAACGCGAGCGGTACAGATCCGTGCCGGAAGCGGAAAAGGTAAATTGTTATCATATGGTAAAACAACTCCTTATATGGAAGTTCCCCCGGTTTGTGTTGATGCTCGAAGTGTCTAATGTCACGCTGAGCTTTGTTTTGTGTTCCTGTGTCACAAAGTTATTGTAATTTTAAAAATATGTAATAATAATAATAATAACCACTACTGGGGTTTTAAAAATGGCGTCAGACGCAAATGAACATAAAGAACAAAAAAAGTTCTTTTATTTTAGGTCTTAGAAATGAACAGAAAAAACACAAGACCTTTGAACCCGGGAGAACTTTCAGGATAGTCTCTGCCCACAAGTGGGTGGGGAAAACCCGCAGAGGGAGGGGCTCCGGAGAGCGGCCGAGCGGCGGCGCACCGAGAGAAAGAACAGCAAACGGCGAGCGCGTAGGAGAACAAACACCGGTTCTAGACTTATTTACATCATTTATATTTACTGAAATCAGAGTTTACTGATACATTCCGATTTCCCAGAGCTAAACGTTGGCCTTATCATCAGGAGATCGCGAGTTTGTTCCCTGGCGATGTCTCAGCTGGTGTCCCGGGGCCAGGAGTCCAAGATAGCATAATTGGCCTGGTTCTCTCTGGGGGGGGTAGGATGGTCCTTCCTCTCCCAGCAGCACCCAGCATGATGCTAGCCAACGCGGGCTTCTGTTAGCTGATGCAACAGGGCTGGCAGTTCTCAAAGCACACTGTTTAATGGCTATTTAATATATATATATATATATATATATATATATAGATGCACCAACTTTTCTCTTTTCTCTTTTCCCACAAATAGATTAAATTTTTGCTGCTGATATTCCCGAGTTTTTTTTTGTTTGTTTTTTTTTTGCTTGCGCCAGCCCCTGCCAGGAAACTCTGAACCAAGTCCTTGGTGGTGTTTTAGAAGCTCCTGATTAGGGCTTGAATTGTCTGACCAGCAAGGACACTGGAAAGCCCCAAACAACGGCCTACGTGTGCTTTATGCGGGTTAACTCTGCTGTCTATAAAACTCATCCATTCCTTATGTGTTGCTGTCTTTTTTGATCTTTCTTTTTTTATCTGTGGTGTTTCTCTCCATCAGAGGCTGCAGGAGTGCGGACTGGTGTGTGCTGCAGTGGCTGGAACAGCAGGAGTGATCCTGGCGCTTTTGTCTGGCTGCAGTGCTTTCTCAGGGCCCTGCAGCAGCTCTGGCAGAGAGGGAGCATAATGTTACAGGTAAACTCCAGGCCTTCTGACTTCACTCGCCTCTCTGAACTCCCTCTCGCCCACGGTGCCGCCCCAGGCTACAGTCCTGCTCCATGGGTAGCCTGGCTTAGTCCGACATGCCGCGGAAAATCAGAACACGAATCTGTGCGTGCGCGGCCATGCACATGTGTGGAACGATGCACGCCTACGACACCTGACTGCACGCGAGGGCTGTACAGTGTCAATTGTTAATCGGCATCTTTAAATTGGTGCTTGCAATCATGAGCATCCTGACCATTCACAGCTGTTCTCTGGGTGTTTTAATGAATGAAGGCAAGCACAAGCAACACAGATCAATTCGGTCAAAACTGGAATGGAATATACATTACAATCACAATATGCAGCAATATAATTACAATATAATTACCTGGTCTTTTATCACTCAGCTCTAATCAAAATACTAACCAAAATCTTAATTCCCTCCATTAACACACATTTTCCATTACACTACACCTTTTCCCATGATTTGTATGCTCTGGCCCTTGTTTCTGGTTGGACTATTTACATTCTGAGGTCAAAGCCAGTTTAAGAGATGTGTGATGTTTTCCTAAAAAAAAAAAAAAAAGGCAACTAAGCAAACAAACACAAAATGTGTGTGGGCAAACCAGAACAACCAGCTCGACATGCAGCTAATAGGTTAACACACTCTGCTAGGTAATATTAGGCTTTAAATTAAATTCTTAAGGATTCATTAAATACAAAGTAAAGAATACGTAGCACACAAGCTTTAAAAGTCAGAATTTAAGCTACTACACCTAGTGTGAAAGTGACCAAAGTTAGCACAATATTCATAGAAAGCCTTGTTTAAATTGGCATTCAAATACTGGTAGCAAGCTACAAAGTTGAAACACCGCTGTATAATGATATGTAGCTATCACAGCTATATGACAAAACTATATGACTAGACTGAGATGGCCATAGACTAAACAGCATCAGGGTAAAGTTAAAGTTCTGAATTGTGTTGTGTATTAAGTGCTTTAGACAGGTAGACTTGCTGGAAAGTTGTCTAACAGTATGTACCTGCCAGTGACCTGAGATGGGAATTTTAGTCATAACTCAGTGTTCTAATATTCAATGCTTGCATTTCGCTGCGTGCTCGCAAACACTAGCTGCCAAAAATAAACACCAGACATGAAGTGACTCAAAAGATCAAGAGTTTGTTCTGCTCTCCGTCTGTCACTTTCTCCATTTGGTGTATTTCTTCTTTAACTTAATGGTGCCAGGAGTAAACAGCAGGCAAACAGTGAGAGAAGGTGCTAAATGGTTTGGGTGGACACAAGACGCGACTGCTTGAAAGCTGATACGTTCAAAATATACTGTTCTGAGATGACATTGCCCACTGGCTTTTCTGGAAAATCATGGATAGTGCTGAATAAGGTTAATGGTTAAAATGTGATTTCTTCCAATGTTGTTAATCCTTAGAACTCAGAGCGTATCAGTAAAATCTGATTTCAGCAAAGGAAAATGGCACGCCGCCCCTCAGCCACTCTCCGGACCCCCTCCCTCTGCGGGTTTTCCCCACCTACTTGTGGGCGAAGACTATCCTGAAAGCTCTCCGGGTTCAAAGATCTTGTGTTTTTTTACATTTACATTTACAGCATTTAGCAGACGCTTTTATCCAAAGCGACTTCCATTCCCTAACTACAGGGAACAGTCTCCCTGGAGCAACTTGGGGTTAAGGGTCTTGCTCAGGAACCCAGTGGTGGTAAAATAAAAGGTTTGTTTCTAAAACCTAAAATAAAAGAAATTTGTTCATTTTTGTTCTTTATGGTTTGTTTGCACGTTACCCTGTCTTTAAAAGTCCAGTAGCGGTTATTATTATTATTCCGTGTTTTTTAAATTACAATAACTTTGGTGACACAGGAACACCAAACAAAGCTCAGCATGACGTCTGACACCTCGAGCACCGACACAAACCGAATGAACTTCCATAAAAGGAGCCGTTTTGCCATATGATGGCGATTTACCATTTGTTGTGCTTCCGGCACAGATCTGTGCCGCTCGCGTTCTAAGCGTTAAGCCAGCTTCAGATCTCCAGATCTTTTTTCAAAGGTTACCATGAGGTACCAGGTATAAAACGACTCTTTATGAACAAAAAAGATAAATGTTCTCAGGTGACAGAACGTGGATCTGGCTCTTGACGGAGGCAAAGAGAATTTCAAATTAGTTCTAAATTACCCCTTCATGCCAAAGGGAGAATGCCAACTGTCACGCCCGTCCATGACAAGTGATAATTGCTGCTACAACATCGCCATAAAACCCGCGTAACGAAAAGCAGAGCCGTATTCCAATCTCATTAACACTGGTGTGCAGGTATCTGTCCCACACAGGCAGGGCAGACCACACTCCACTACAGCTAATTAGAGTGGGGACCTGGGACCAGAAGCTACTGCGGAAGAGCTCCGCCAGCAGCTGCACAGCACCTACACCATTTCCCAACTCCCTTTACACCTCACTATATACCTGTAAAATTATTTAACAAGTCATTTCTCACAACGACAGGCCATCTGCAATGACTTCCTTCCCACCATCTAAACCGCATAAATATATTGCTTTCCATTCAACCCACAAAGCTCAGGGAATCACATCCCTTTATTGATTTCTGAAAGCGTGGTTCTGAGTGATAAGCTGAAACAGACAGAAGTCTAAAGGAGGATTTATTTTAAGTACTGTTGAAATGGAGTATTTTGTTTATTTTGGTTTGTTCGGGTGTTTGGAATGGTGAGACACTATAGGTGAATAGCGATATCAAAGTGATTTTTTTGTAAAAAAGAATTCATTTAGATGTGCAAACAAGATATTATTTACTAACGTGTGCAAACCTTTGGAAACGTGTTGCCTTTGTATTATAGATGTTATAATTAAAAGGGATTTTGAAAACACTCTTCAGAGAAAGGATTTAACAGAACAGATGATTAAAATCTCGATGTATTACAAAACACCAAACTTTGGAATAAATATTCTTCATTTTGTGGTCATTTTGTAACGCAACATCTAGCATAAATCCAGCTATGATCAAAATATTCAGAAATGCTTCTATAGTATTCCTCATAACATGGTTAAGAATGAATATGTAAAATTTCATGAGTGTCGGTGTTCTAGAAGCTGTTTCTGAATGTAGAGCTAAGCTAAATGTAGAGAAAAGCAGAGTTAAAAATGGGCCACAGAGCTCAATAAACCAGTGAGATCTCCGAGAGCATGCACCATTTGATTGAATGTTGATATTTGTACTGAGTAAATTGATATACTGGGATATTCAGGTTAGAGTTTACAGGAAACAAGATTTCCAGTGATATATATATATATATATTCTAAGTATGGCTGGGTCAGGCCGTCATTAAAGTTGCTACATTTGGGAAAATGCAGTTAGATGTGAATGGATGCGAGTTGACTAAAAATGATGAAATAACCATATATTTCTGAGCTGAATGGGAACTGAATGGCCGGTAGAGTCTTATCTTAAAAGACTTAGGTGCTATAGAAAAATGAGTTCAAATATTGGAGGAATTAGTTGAATTACTGAAGAAATATAGGAGAAAATAACTCACAGATTGACACTGAATGTGTTCTTTTGTGCAGGCCATTCCTTTTAAGCATATCTGCTCTGAGCACACAGAATTCTACTGCTCCACCTTATCACATCTCCCCTCGAAAATCGAATTTGATTTGTTTGAATTCCACCAAGTGCCGGGCTCCTTGAATCGCGAGCACGTTGCGCATACTTGGCGCGGCATCTGATTCACAATCCAACATGTCTGCTTTACCTGGGGGCCGGCGGCTTATGAGGAATGAGTCCAACTGAATTACTTCTGCCCTGTGAAGCCATCGCCTTAAGGATGAATCCTCCCTCGTAGTCAGGGTCCGGAATACGATTTTCCTGAATGGGCGAATTACCGTGCTGACAGGTTGCTCGCCGCCAAGCCTCTCCCGGCTGAACTAATGGACCTAATCTGCGGTGTAAAGGTCAAGTCAGGGAGGATTACAGTGTACTCCTGAACTGACAAGCTGACCTTATCATGACTAATGTCCCTGCAAAGGACTCCACTATCATCACCTGGCTCAAACCGCATACTTTAAGTTTGGCTCTCACCGCCGCAGAGAGGGGAAAAGTGCTTAAAGATGACTTTGCTGGAGAGTGCAAATCTCCTAAGCTAAGCGTTCCTCCTGCTCATCTGTTCCTCCTGACACGCCGTGGAAGCCTCAGCCGTCCCTGAGGACCGTCTTCACTCTGAGCGTGATCAGCTATAAACGGAAATCAAAGGGCTGCTCGCCATCTGATGATCAGAGACGATGATCAGTAACATGCTAGGATCGTAGCCTAAACACAGATTTTTATTTACTTTTGCACTGGAGCTACAAGGTTTATGTAGCAAAAGTAAATGAAGCTTTTCATCTACAAAAATGGACAAAGGTGCAGACAAAATTTAAGCTTTTCTATAGAAGAGGCAAATGTCTAGGCTGATCTAACATAATAATAGGTGGATAATTGTTGGGAGTGTAACAATTCACATAATGAATTAGCTAATTCTTTACCATACAGTTGTGTCTTCATTTGATACAGCAAAGATACCGAGGATGTGGAAAAAGGACCCAGAGAATGAAGAAACAGATGTATCAAGTAACAACAGTGATGAAGTTCTGATTTTATTCATTCTGATTTTGGCCACCACTAAAAACTGCTGAGAAAGTTCTGGAGATGCAGCAGCAATGAGGCTTTGCTCAGAGCTCTAAGCATTAAAAAGAGATAAACTACGAAAAAACAACAGCTCTGAAGACGTTTTTGAAACATACTTTTGTTTTGTTTGGTCACTAAGGTTTTGGGTTTTGTCGCCACATAACCTCCCCCCAATGGTACCAATGGAAACTGTCCTAGTTATACAGAATATGTTTCTACAAAATACCTATAAATAATACAAAAATCTATATATCAAACATTTTGTAACACTTTATCAATTTCTGATCCAATTTTATAGATCATTCCAGCCCTAGATTCCATTGTCAGTTTATTAGAGCATTCAACATTATGAAGGTTAATAGAAACCAAAGCTGAGCTTTAGAGTGTCTTTATCTAATGAGCCACAAGCTAACATGCTAGTCAGGATGCAGTGATGATACTACACAATACTATATGCTGTATAGTAAACGTCGTATTGTTACATCTATAAAAGCAGTACAAAATTGATTCCTCTTTAACACCCCACAGTGGTCTGAACGATATCCTAGGTCTTTTAATCGTACTTGGTTTACCTGAGAACATGCAGCAAACCTTTTTTTCTGTGCTTTCCACCCTCTCAAAGTGCTTTTCTTTCTCTGAAGCCATCTCCTTTCACAGCTCTGCACCCCTCCACCTCCGCCTCCCACTTTAAC
This sequence comes from Brycinus macrolepidotus, assembly GCA_037974445.1. NCBI lineage: Eukaryota > Metazoa > Chordata > Actinopteri > Characiformes > Alestidae > Brycinus > Brycinus macrolepidotus. Next base: position 16,245,852 of record JBBPCZ010000037.1, on the reverse strand, counting down.
ACATCTGATTTGAGTCACGAAAGCCTTGATAATTAGCTGAGGAGATCAATCATGCGTGTTCGGGCCAGGGAAACTCTTGACTGTGCTGTGCTGTGCTGTGCATTTCCAACAATGGAGCCGGGAGCTTTCTATCCGTGCCATGAAGGTAAGTGCGCTCGAATGTCACAGAGGGCGCGGTGGCAGGTTAAATAACGTGTACCTTGCCGCCGAAGCACGGCGCGCGTAGGCCCACGGCACAGCTCCTGAGTTACCTGGCCCGGACAGAGGCAGAAGCCTGTGTGTAATGGAAATGTCAGGAGTGGTGTTTGAGCTCCAGTCACGCGCCCCTCCCACAGAGCGCAGGAGTACGACAAGCAGTGTCATAACCACACTCGTCAAGCTGGAGCAAACCATGCTTGGCAGTGCCCCTGCCTTTGCCTCTGTAAACAATCCCCAACAATGTGGGAGGGCATGCGGAAACTGCAGCCACCCACTGTTAGGACTGCACAGAGGTAGGACGACTTGCCTCCTGCTGCACTGAAAGCTTTCTTTCTCAGAAACCTCACTCAGGAGCCTCACTGGTTTGAAGGTGGAGGTGGAAAACAAGAGAGAAAGAGATAATGAGGCAAGGTTGGAAAGGTGTCAAGGTCAATGTGCTGTAAAGATAAGTGTTTAGAAAGGAATAAAACTGAAAATAACAAACAGCAAACAGAGCTAACCATTAAATTAACCTTTAGAAGCTGAGGTTATCGTTGTTGTGGTGAATGCATTGTGCATCTATATATATATATATATATATATATATATATACAGTACTGTGCAAAAGTCTTAGGCACCTGTGCAAATTGTTTGAAACCATTT
>JBBPCZ010000037.1:16225528-16244015 GCA_037974445.1 Brycinus macrolepidotus | reverse complement strand
TACCTCATAAAGCAGAATGAGGTGCTTGTGGAGGAATTTAACAGACACTGGCATGGAATGGTTCTCATACTCATAGAAATGTGTTCTCTTATTTTTTTAAGGAGCTGTACATATATGTAATATTTTCCACTCGTGACTCACTGGAAGCTGCCAGAGGTGCAGACTTTCAATAAAATATCATTTCAGCAGACTGTGTGCTCTCTGTTTTTCAATTTCAGAACTTTTCTACTTTCAGAATATTGTAGCTTAATTGTCGCTTTCTCATAGACGTGTATGGTGGGATTCTGAGACCGCCACACATGATGAAGACCTAAAGGCCTTGAAGTTGACTGGCTGTTCTTGTTTTAAGTGTTTTCTCTCCCTCTCAGCCTTTTGTGACGTTTCATCCTCTTCACTTCTCTTTCTTCATCCCCCATGTTTTTATTCCTTCATCACTGCCATCTAAGTAGTTTTTTAAAATTACTGAACTCTTCTGAAGCTTTCCGAACTCCATAATACAGGCTGATTGCTTTTCATTTGTATCACTTTTATTCATTCTGTGTTTATTTCTGCATTCGTCCTTTCTGTTTTAATTTTTTCATTCTTTTATTTATTCCTTATTTATTATTCCTATTACTTCCACAGTCCTTTCCTTTTTCTTTTTCTTGCTTCCTGTGTTTTAGCTCTATTTCTTTTTTTATCTAGCTTTCTTCCTTTGTTTATCCTTTTCGTACTTTTAATTAATTTTTAATATAATTAGTTACTTACATTTAAACAGTGTAGCAAAATGACAGTAGCTTTTAACTCCTAAGAATTACATTAGCAATTGCGACAGTGAAAAAGTGAAAATGTTTGATTAAAACACCAATCTCAGCCTCAGTCGGGATGTGTGGTAAAAGACAATTGCAGGTTTACTAAGACAGATGAAACTGGTGAAGTCGTTGTTTGCCTGTCACCACTAGCCAGTTGGCTAGAACTGATCACGTTTAACATGTTGACACCGGGGGATCGCAATGGTGCATCTGCAAATGTGTGTTTTTTAACTCTCTTCGGTACAACGCAAGTCAGTGACAGACAGAAATTACAGTTCAATCCGTGATTCAGGCACAGCCTGCAATTGCCATCAGGGACTATGAAAGTCAGCAATTAGACACACACATTTTGGTGATTAGCTGGGGCTCAACAGCCTGGCAATCATGTCACAATGAATTCTGTCAAACACTGGGGCTTCCTCCGTTGTCTCTCACATTAAAGAGGTTCGCGTTCACAGTTCTGAAGCACTCGTAGCCTTTCCTCAAGCAGCCGCCGCACTCTCCAACTTCTTGACCAAATACTCGTCATTAAAGTGCTGCTCTGTAAATTGCTGCTCAGTCCAGGCATCACATGTAGAAGTTAATTGCCTAATGTTCATTACTTGATGCATCTAATGGGCTCCATAGTATTACGCTGGACACCTAAATATGCCCTCACAAAACATCCTGACTGGTTCATCAAAAGTTGTTAATAGCTTTGGACAAAGTGTTGATAACCATCTTGAAATGTCAAAAGCCATTGATGTCAATCCTATGGTGGAAATATGCAGAAGTAAGTTTATTCTGTCTATTTTTCGATAATAATTGAATTATTTCAAGGTAAGGTATGGTTGTAGACGAAATGATCAAAATTCCATTTCCGAAGGCTCTCTTTCCTTGCATTTTGGCTTTCATTAATTCTCACACACTAGGTCTCTCTCCACAAGGAATAAGAAGGTGTGAAAGAAATTATACAGGCTCATTTTGGCTCCACCATGGCAGACATCTGCAGCTGACTCCAAATGGCCATAATCCAATTTTTGTGCAACAAAAGGTATTAGGATGTAAAAAAAAAAAAAAGAAAAAAAAACGTAAGCCGTGGAATTATTTGAGATGGGCCTGATTAAGGTGTAAAAACATGAATGCTTGCAAAAGTTGAGCCGAAGATAACCGCTGAAATGATACAAATGTTTCTTTTAGTGCACAACCAGGGACCACTACAGACCTGGATTCATTTGTTGTCAAGCTAAATGACTCAATTTGAAGGTATAGGGGTAGAAAAGCCCCCCAAATGGCTTACTGGGATTACTGCCATCGTAACAACCCTTTCATCTCTTTTAGCATATCAGATTTTCACAAAGGGAGCCAGACTTGGAAAGCGGCTCTTGAAAGAAAAATAAGAGCTGCAGCAACAATTAAAAAGGCTGATTTCTACTCTACTCGACTCATCTTGATGCTGCCTTAAGCTGTTGCCAGAGTTAGCTTATCAGCAAATCAGGCAAGGTACACCCCGCTCTGGGCAGAAAATCCACCAGCAGGAAATCCACTGCATGAGAAAGAATGGAGATAGATGTCCTCCAGCTTTGACAGGACTCCTCAGTAGAAGGACTGCTGCAAGATTGACAGTAAGTGCAGTCATAATGGCCACTGTTTGCAGAGTTTGTGTTCTGGACGAATCGTTCACACACTGTGGCTCCATCTGAATTCCCCTGCATGAGCCCAGACTGGCCCTGAATACAGAATGAATGGGTTCGAGCATGGGGAGCAACAGATGGGCTCTAAGAAACACAAACACACAACCATTTTAGAGTCAACCCTTTAGGAGCTCTTAAAAATTAAAAATGTACAGTGTTTCCCCCACCATAGAAATGATCAACCAGCAATAATTATTCCTCCTCAAACAAAAAGGCACGCTGCAAAACAAACAGCCAAACACTGTCACCTGTAATTCACCTGTCATCTTTCTTGTTTACACTACACTAAAAAGGCTATTAATGAAAACAGCATAAGGGCTGTATCTCAATTCTCAAGTCCTCTGCGCTTGAAAAAAGCCTAAATTCTCAGGGCAACACTGATGGACACTAGAAACACCACTAAACCCCTTTACCCCCTTTACTGAGGACCAAACACAAAACACAAATAACAAATAATAAAGAATAAAGACGGTCTGACAATATCAGTAATATTTATGTAAATCAACAGAGCAATTTTATTAGTTTGTCTCCCAAGAATACTGTAAATTAATTATTCATTTGGCAAGAGGCAAGGTGCTATGTTGTATCCTCCACCGTCAATCAAATGCTCTTATTATATTTAAAGAAAAAACAGAAACACAATAACAGACAGAGAAATATGACTAATTCATTAATATTTCTCGTTTGTCAACCAGAAGCATTATTATTATTATTATTAATAATTATTATTAATTATTATTATTATTATTATTACTTGTATTAGCAAATACAGCCTGTCATGTTCTCAAACATAATATTTATAAGTGTTTGAGCAATATTATAGTCCTCCACTGATGGATTATTAATAGTTGTGATAATGTCTTTGCTGCTGGTAGTGTAATGAGCGATGCTTCTAAAGGTCAGTTTGAAGTTGATTGTTTTTCATATGTCACGGCATGCCAGAGCTTGTGTCTTGTCCAACAAACGTCCCTTAATTAACCACCTTGCCACAGATGGCTGATTCTGGGGTGGACAACAGAGAGATGGCGGAAGACAGGGTGGACCACTAGAGGCCAAACGGCCAGTGGAAAAATGGGCAGCTCCTGGAACGGCTCAGCCACTACAATCTTCCTGACAAGTCAGCACTACTTTACTTAGGAGTGGAGAGAGCGTGTAGCTCAGGCATGAACGAGCAGGATAGTGTGAGTTTTAGGCCGCTGAGGTAAAGCGAGGTAGTGGAGAGGTATTAGGCCAAGGTCCGGAAATCCACATGCAGAATGCATGTGATAAAGTGGCAATTTACTCAACTGCAGGTTAACCCTTTAATGCCCGAGGCAGAAAAGAAGGGGGTTCTGGATTTTAATGTACTCTACTCCTTTAATACAGTGATTTCTAAGGGCTGTTGTCGCATTTACACCGACACGTAAAGAACATGACCCGAAATTTTGTCCGTTTTTTTGTGTCACAAACCGCTATTTTGTGTCACACTCAGTTACTCTGACGGAACAAATAAATACTAAGCAAGCTAAATAAAAATAAACAATACTAATGATCCAAACAAACCTCATTAATAATATAACATTGCTTTATTACTTATAGTAGTAGCCAGTTTGCAGTCACATATTGTGCATATGTGAAGTAAATGTCTACATTTACTAAACAACCCCTATGTGACAATTCCAACCAAACACAGTTCATCCAGCAGCTTGGTGAAAGGCTGAGATAAGGAGTTGCTTCGGTAATATTCAGAGGAAGGCTCAAAATGGAAATATTTTCCTTTGAGTTCACAGAAAAACTGCTGAACAAAGTCAATAACATGTTACATGTATGTCTTACCAGCTTCAAAAATCATAGAGAAGTTAGTGTAAACATCAGTCGGCTTGGTGCTAACATGATATAATGCTTTCCTTTCAGAGATTAACAAATATTGCTGTAATAAGAGAAAGGGTTAATTATACTACAAAAGATCAATTGTTTTGCTCTACAAAAGACATGTTTGAAACACAGCAGAAAATACATTTGATTCCAAATCAAATCCACATACTGATCCACTTTACTATACCCTACACGAACACGGACACACACCAACTACTCTTGGAACAGACTTCAATAGTACCTGAATCAAATTCCTACATTGCATTAGGTAAGAAATGGTTCAGCTTCACTGCTTCAGACTGAGAAGTGCGAGGGGGGAAGGGGAGCCCAAAAGGTAAGAAAGTGCAGAGTTTAGTGTGTGATTTCAGAAAAAAAAAAACTCCTGCAAAGTCAGAGCAGGGATAGAGTCATTTTTCAGGCTGCGGCTGGGAGTGACAGGTTCGAGAGATGCTAAATGACTCATATCAGTGTGTATTATGGAAGCAGTCTTAGAGGTCAGCAAACGGAGATCATCTGTCAGTAAAAAAGTTCCATTTATAGGACAAAACAGACACATGTCATTCATTTCTCCTCTTGTCATGTCACATCTGACTGAAGGAATGGATTGATTCCGCGAGATCCAACCCCAAGCCTTATTTTCAGGCACGGCCCATCAGAAACAATGAAATACTGCGGAAACGAGTTTTTCATTTCTGTCTCATGACGGAAGAGGAGCTGGATGAAATGAATGCTAACGTATGTTCAGTATTAACTTGAGTTTTATTAAAGCATGCATCATCGGCTCTCGTGGTTCGTCCGCATCAGACACAGCAGGACAGTACTGAGCTACCTGGATCTTTCTTTTTTTAGTTCAGTTTAATTTTGTGTCAGCAAATTACATTCCATCAATATTGGCATGACTGTTACAGTAAGGTCACCTAACGTCTCCAAGGAGCCGCTGTGTTAGTAGCTTTCCGTTCGAGTTGATCTCGCTGTGTAACCTGTGAGACATTTTTTATTACACCCCAGCAAAATTAAAAACTTGCAACCCTGCAAACCACTTGAGTAAAACTCAATAACAGGTTTTTTGCAGGCATTTCAGATGAGCTTCTCACTAATTTTATGGCGGGGAAAGCTCTTGGAAATCAAGTTTGAACTAATAAGAACTGTGTACATGCACTCCTCTCGAAAATTTGATTTAGTGCTTTAATATTAATTGTTTGTCGCCAGTAGCTCATCAAAATAAGCTCAGAAATTCAGAGGAAATTCAGAGTGGAATTTAAAGTTTTACTCCATGCCTCAGTTTGTTTATTATGATCTGAATTTGATGAAAGGTTACTGTGTTTACAGTTTTGTTTTGCAGGATGAAAATGAATAATTTGCATTTTACCACATATATTTACCACATATCTGTGCTGTGTAATTAGATCTGTGATTCTGTAGATCTCTAAATAATACATGAATCAGTAATAACTGCACTGCTGCATTTACATTATGACAGAATGGTGGAAAACCAGACATTCCATTTCCAGACAGTCCACCACCAGCACTGAATGTCGCCATGATCAGCATAATGTTCTGTCCAGAGCTTAATTGTCCCAACTTTTGCCAAAGGCTACATTGGTGGAATAAACCAAATACAGACTTTTTTGGACAAGTCAAGCTGTAACTACTGAAGTCCAGGTGTATCTGTTTATGTACAATAAACCCAGACTTCAACAAGAACACCATTAGAAACATTTACATTCAAAACCCTTTTAGGATAAAGTAATAGCTGACACTTCTCCCTGCCACAGCCATTCCAGTAGTGCTCTCACCAAGGCTGCGTTTTTTCAAGGGTTAACAAAGAGCTTTGATTGTGCGTTTAAATCTATTTGTTTTGTAGAGCAGTGGTTTTTTAACCTGTGGGCTGTGGACTCCTGGTGTAACGTAGTGGTACTGGACACAACTTTTCTTTATTATTATTGCAAAAAACTGTATTAAGGTATATAGGCATTTAACAAACAACGCAATTTTGAATACGACAAAAATAAAACATCCTATTTTACATTTATACTGCCATATATAACCTCTTTACATTTTTTCCTCTTTACATAATTTTCCTTACTATTAATGCAAAAAACTGTATTAATGTAAACAGGCATTTAACAAACAATACAATTTTGAACATGGCAAAAATAAAACAGATTTTACATTTATGTTACTATACAGAACCTCTTTACATTTTCAGTGCAAAACGTTTCTATTTCTGATTGTACGAAATGTATTAATCGTAAATAAATGGCCACTTACAGAAACATTTTGAAGTGTATTGTGTTGTGCAGTCAAAAAAAATGGACACACATCTTCTAGTGGGCAGCAGACGTTTTTTTGGTTGCTTGGCTGGCTGCAGGTTGCACGAGTTTGGGAGCCGCTGTTGTAGAGCTTTAGAGTGTAACAGTGATTCAGTTATTGAGTAACTTGACACTAGGCTTGCTGATGAGGGTCTTGCACCCTGAATTTGATTTAAGCTGTTTTGAACCTCTAACAGTGTCACAAATTTGGTGTGACGTGGCTATAGAACTGGGAACTGCCATGCTGAACCGTTCTCATCCCGAACGCTGCTATTATTTTAGTGATTTATATCAAATTTCTTTCAGCTCACAATATGTCAACATGCTTGCCACACTTAAAGCAATTAGGCTCACTGGTGTAAAAGGACCGACAGAGGAGCTGGCGTGTTTGCATCTTTATGTCGTCTCCAATCTGTCCATGCAAAAACTAAAGTACCACACGGTGCCAAAGCCTCTCGGGCGAAGTTAACTGAAACCCGCATTCTGACTCCGAAACGAAAACACAGAAGTGAAATTTCAGAGCAGAGAGACAGCGGGACAGAGAGAGAGAGAGAGAGAGAGTGACAGAAAGAGAGAAATAGAGGCCAAGACAGAGGCAGGGAGAGACAGAGGGAGAGCGAAAATGGAGCTGGAACTTTCTTTTGCCGCTTCTCTCACGTGAACAACAGTGAAGTGATGCGCGAACGCTTCTCGCGGATAAAATATATATATATATATATATATAATAATAAGTTGCCAAATTCCTCTTCTCACTTCGGCGTCACCAGTCGGAATCTGAACGAGCACGAAACCTGAATGTTTCAACGTTCGACACATGAGCCGAAGCCAAAGCGGCGCTCAGAAGTATTCCGGCTGCTGAAAGCCAGACAGGGCTGTGCATTAATTTGGAATTACTGATACGTCAAGTGCACAGTGGCAGGGGTGCGAGTGCATGTGTGTGTGTGTGTGTGTGTGTGTGTGTGTGTGTCTCTGTGTGGGATATTAGAAGGTCTGTGAGCTCATCACACGTGTGTAAGCGTGCGGATCAGGGTCCACGGCTCACTGGAGGTGGGAAGTAGCTGGTTGCTATGTGAGTGTGTCAAGGCATGATGGATGCGTTTGGACAGAGGAGTGCCAGCGCTGCCACATAGCATTAGGCTCAGGGCAGCAGCGTGGAGCGTACTGGAGGCCCACACAGCCAGGCAATCACAGATATAATACTACATCACTTTCTCTCTGCGCGCACTCAAACACACGGAGGGGGAGGGGAGGTCAGCGAGAAAAGCTGGAGGGACGGAGTGTCAGAATGAATGAGGGTTTGAAGCCACTGTCTAGGGAGTGAACATATAGTATGCTAGACAGTGAAGCCTGTCGAAGACTAACTACCAAGAAAACTTGGGAACAATGCCTCATTCAGTAACACAATCCTAACAAGTTCACAAATATACACACATACAAACATGCACAGAAGCAGCCCCACACGTCGATGCTCCCACCTTCGTACTTCACTGTGAGTATAGTGTCCTTGGGCTTCGAAAGTACATTGTTCTTTTTTTAAATGCTAATTTCTTCATCTCTGTGCTTCTTCTAGCATTAGTTGTGGTTCCATTAACTTTTTTACTTTCATATATTATCAAACCAACTGTAAGATGTTCAAGGTCTTTTTTAAAGCTCAGTAATGTTGCTCCTGAAAACAGACTCCTTCAACATTGCCAGTGAAGATTTCACACAATTAGCAGCAATCATGGTAATGTCTATTACAATGACTCACCAGGTGCAATCTGCAGAAGCACAGAATAACTTTTTATTGCAGCAGCATTAATATCTAGAACCTATATTTACACACGTACGTGTGAGTGTCTGAATACCAATTAATAGCTATATTTCACTGTTTTAATATCAATTACAAATGACAAAAATATTCAGTATGTAAATTCAAAGTAGATAAATGCACTGAAAGTACATGAAATAACTCAACAGTGCTTGAGATTTTTTTTGGTCACTCTTATTTTTTATAAGAAGATATATGGTATTAGAACCAAATAACAAGAACAATGGTAATCCAAAATAGGGTTCAACCAATATATAAGCTGGCTGACTAGACTGAACTACAGCAAATTTTAGATCACCACTGAATAGTCAATACTGCACCCATATTTAGTGGCTTGTTTTATATTATAATGTACAAACATGATATGAGGAATCAAATTAAACTGGTCAAAACTACCAGATAAACAGAACCTCTTAGATTAAGCCCCTTAAAGTCTGAATTTCTATCTGTGAGGTTCTAAGCCATATTCAATCCAATAAGTCCATTAAGGACATGTTATTGTTGAGACATCTGGCTACAGTGTTTCCGATGCCCAAATGTGTTTACGTGTCAAAATCCATTTCATCCTAGACAAGATCTTGAGCATGTCTTGGGAAAACAGCAAGGAGGAGGCAGTGCAGGTGAGCCTGAAATCCCAGGGCTGTAACCTATCACGAAGCTCTCAGCTCCCCGAGGCGCCTCCAGCTGTACTCGCAGGTAGAGCAGGACATCAAAATTGCAAGCCTTCCGCATATTCAGGCGAGCCTGCCATGTTTCCGTCAGGCCTATTGTGAGTCCAGCCCAGTGTGATGCTTCGATAATATGTGCTATCAGTGCTTTTATGCTCTCAGGAAGGGTGCATTATGCATCCAGGTGTACGTGCTGATAAAATGTTGCCGTAAGTGGGCGACAGTGACTGATTTAGACGAATATGATTAAAGTCTTAAAGAGTTTCTCTGCGATGACCTAATTTCTCGGTTTCTTTTTTTCTTTTGGAGGTAAAAATTCACGTCATGTGATGAAGCCATAACTCACCAGCCTACATGTTGCAGGCATTTGATCACACTTTTCGTGTAAACAACATAAATATACCCGGATAACAGCATTAGGAATTCATTTAGGCACAATTAATCTCAACCCACAAGTTGTTTCTTGTAATGTGGGACATTTAATACGAAGGAGCTGGAGAAATGGGCCATATCTTTATGCTAATGTCGCCACAGGATGAGGGGCACTGTTGAGAAGCAATGGAAGTGAGTGCTTGGAAATAAAAATTTATCAGGGTTGATGTTGCTTGAGAGCCTAAATACCTATCACACATGCAAATAGGCTTTATTAAAGTGTGCGTCTGCTTTGGGCGAATAGCCATTTGTTGCGTGCCACTGTTTGTGTTTTGTCTTCTCTGCCAAAAGTCAAATGCCTAAGTGATAAGGCTTTGTGGAAAAAGAATAATTATTCAAGCTGTTTCTCACTGAATGGGACAAAAAAAACAAAAACAAACACTGGATGTGAACACTGAGTGCAAGGCTCACAAATTGCACAGAGCTGTTGAGCATTTGTGTGCATTTGTTTTCTTTTTCAGAGCGAATGGAGAAAGGGAACCCTTTCATATACAGCAAAGCAACGGATCTCAGGCATGTCTGTCTCTCAGGACTCTCAATGCACACCGACCTAACAAACAGCAAAAATGAAGCTATGACAAAGTGGCGACTGCCTTTAGGCTGCTTATTTAAAAATGATAACCAGTCTACAATAGTGTGAATAGGTAAGAACAATCTATGACAAAGTGAATGAGGAAGAAAGTTCTAAGAAGAAAGGAGAAGATAATTCTAGATTAGTGTGAACAGGAAAATACATTCTAGAGCAGTCTCGCATCAGTACAGATATACTTCACTTATTATAAAGTAGTTGTCATAAACAAATGTTAAGCCTTTTTACTCATAGGATCTTAATCCTGTTCACCTATAACAATATTAAATCATTTCTAATTGGGGCTTGCAAATACTGTTTCTTTAAAACTGCAGATATCTCAATAGTATGATTTTTCTAATGCGTAGAAGTTGGACACAGTCAGACTCCAGAAGCGTGAGTTAGTCTTGATGCATCAAGACCGAGCAGCAGAAGTGAAATCTTTCTGGCCTCAAGGCTTCCGCCTCCATTACAGAGACGACACTGGTCAGCTCGAGAACACGATGAGGTCTGTGATGTGTCTCTCCGTCGTTCGTCATACCGCCCTTTCATAAACACGACGCACATATGCCATCCTGTGTCACAGTGATGTGTCTTCACTGTCCAGAGTGAAGCTCTGCAGAGTCTCTGCCACTTCATCTATACAGTCAGTTCACTCTTAATTGGGTCTGGATTTTTTGTCTGAAACCATTCACAGCTTGATAGCATTCTCTGTCCAAGACTGAGCCAATCTGAATCCAAACTTGACTGCAGCACGAGCCGTAACCCAACTAAATTCTGTCCGAACCCCATCACGTCCAACCAGAGAACGAAAAACTAGGCCATTGTTAAAACTGGTCCTCCTAATGTACTTTAGCAACAATGTCAACTATGACAGCAGTCGTTAGATCATGAAATGGCAAAATAAATGTAAATAAAATCTAAAATTAAATTTAAAATTCACTTCAGCAGATTTATTAATCAATCAGTGCCTTCAAACAATATTCAAAACGTTTCTGGTCTGAATAAAAGTCCAGATGTCAGAATTAGAATCGGAGTCAGAACACTTTATTGATCCTGGAGGAAACTGCTTATGTTACGACTGCACAGAGACACAGAGACAAGAACAATATAAAATATAACGTCTAAATAAATCCAATAAAACTCAATGTGAAATACGCTATGCTATATACACAAATGCTGGGGTATAAATACTATAGATTAGTGACTTACAGTTAAGTGAATTACTAGTAATACAAATAGTGGTTGGGAGTCTGTTATTGCTGTAATAGAGATCAGTAGTAGATATTTCCCATGGTAAGACTATTGCCCTGAATCTGACCAATCTAGATGTGAATAGACAAATATTTCAAGTTTTAGTATGCGCTCCTTTTATTTCGATGAGGCAGACTTCACTCAGTGAAGTGGAGCAGTTTTCACTCTGGACTTGCTGACTAAAGGCAGGCTTGCCCGGCTGCATTAACATGTAAATGGGAAACAAACAAAAGGGGCCGGTGCATGGTGCGGTTAATTGGGCCGGACGCCGGGGGTAGCGGAGCCCCTTCCCCGGGGAGCCCGGCTGCGCTGTGCTGCGCTGCACTTTCTGCCCCTGCTCTGCCATTAAAAGCAGCACGTCCGGTTCCATTACCCATCAGGTGCCATGCCAGGTTGCACTCCATGCTTGACCAACTCCTGCTCCACTCTGGGCCTTTTAACCCTAATTGGCAGTCCGAGGCCCGGCTCCCGCGAGCGCCCGTGGCCTTTTGCCGAGCGCGGGCAGAGAGAGAGGAAGTCTGGCCTGGGGCAGCCGCTGGCCGTTCATGCACCCAGCATGCACATATTATAAATGTCTGATGGGCTGCAGACTGAGATCAGCCAACAATCAGCACTTAGAGCTTCCAAGGGCCAGCAGAAAGCGGAAAAAATGCTACCTTTGCATCTCTGTGTCTGAAAGGAAAAGAACTAAACTAAATCCCTATTCGACAAACTGCCATTTAAATCAAAAAGACAAAAACATTTATTTGTACTGTGCTCAAGTGTATGCAATACACAGTTTTACAGTTTTAGTCCATGGCAGCCATCCATGGCAGAGGCAGTTTGGCAGAAGAAGTGCTTTTTGTTGTCATAATAGGCTGTTGACAAAAAAAAAAAAAGGAAAAAAAAAAGGAAAAATGAAATGCTTATGTTGGAAAAATATCGAGCAAAATTAGCCTAATTGAAACTAGCCAATGCCTGAAAAACTGTGGGGCTTTTAATTTTCGCAAATACCTCAGTTGTACTTTTGCAGATATAATGCCATCCCAAAGGACTTCTGCAAGTTTTGGACTGCAGAAAGCAGGCTCATTAAGGAAAAGGGTGCGAGGGAGAGAGAGGGAGAGATGGAGAGAGAGAGAGAGACGGGGAGATGGAGAGTTTGTCTTTGTCTGCGAGCAGATGAAGTAGACTATCGCACAAACAAACAGCTCCTTCTCAGATTAAACGCTGACAGCAGCACTCGGAGGCTACAGCGTGGGCCAGACGGAGCGCACTGAGGAAAGGGCTCATTTTCTCACTCACTTCACAAACTGCAGGACAGAGCTGCCCAGTCCACAGAAAACCAATCCATGAGTGATATACTATATATATATTAAGACCCACCCGTGATTTCTGATGTTTAAACATTTTTTTTAAATGGGTTATCTTTATTGTCAGCACTTTCTATGTAAAGACTTCTGTTTGAATTTTTTTTCTATTGCTTTGCTTATATAGAAATTCAAAACGAGGGCTCCCAAGAGGCGCAGCTGTCTAATCTCTTCATGATAAGCATTGACCTTATCATCAGGAGATCAATCGCTGGCCATGCCACAGCTATTCGTGGCCAAAAGTCCAAGACAGCACAACTGGTTTTGCTCTTTCGGGTGGGTAGGATTGCCCTTCCTCCCCCAAATCACTCAGACAACGATAGCCAGCATGGAAATCAGCAGTTAGCATTCTCCTCCAAGCGTGTTGTGCTGTCCAATGACAATTAGAGACAGTTCGAGAAACTACGGTGCCTGAATTCGTGTGACCCAGAGGTGTGTTAGTCTTCACCTTCCCAGTGTTGGTGGCATTGTGTGATTTAGGAAGACCAACCCAGCAGTAACACAAATTAATCCTTTGTTTTAATACATTTAGCCCAAAACCAAGCTGTTGAGAGTCAACAATGCTTTTGGAAAATGATACTCTTAAACTAAGGCTAATCAAAGACATGCATTTCTAATGAATTATTAGTGCTCCTGCAAAATCCAACATATCCAAAATAATTTGCAATGTTAGATATTTAATGAAATAATAAAGTTGATATCTGTTTACTGGTTCCGGTTATGAAGTACAACTTTTACAAGGTTAAAACTAACTGAACCATTGATTTTACAGTGCGGGCAGGCAGTGCTATTATGATGGCCAAGAGGCTTCACATTGCTATGCGCTACAGTATCTAGGCCTCTAATATTTTCTATATTTTCTATATTTTCTATAAACAGGTCATTCCTACCAAACTCTACAGACACCGATGTCTTTTATGCACCTGCTACCTTCACTGTCGCTCTTGCGTGTTTACTCAGATGCTTGATAATTACATACCAGTGTACTTGCATTCAAACCAATAAGTGCAAGATATCATTCATGCTTTCTCAGCACCCTTAAAGTGGATAGTTGCTAAAGGCGCAGACCACTGCTCAACTAAAATAGATTTCTTTCAGCAGCTTCCTCTTTTCTGCCACTCCATGGTCTTGATATTGCTGAACTGCCATATATCCCTTTTCTCAGTAGCCCTTTGAAAGACAGCATCACTCCAAAAGTGTCCTGCTTGGGCAATTTTCTCCTTCTTTAGCTTCTTTTAGGTTAGACAGGCAGGCGGTGAAAACTATTTTCAAACATCAAGATATTTACATGAGAGATTTATATTCTCAGGGACAGTCGATGTTCTCTCGTTCCCCTCTTACATAAAAATCTTTAGGTTTTTATGAACTTCTCTCTCTCCACCGCCACTGAATTGCAGTAGTAGACCCTGCTGTGGAATTTGCCTCTTGATAGAGAGGTCTTGGAGAGGTACGTGTTCCACAAACTGATCAGTTTTAAAGCGCTGATCGCGGTACAATAAGCAATTTAAGCAAGTTGCTTAAAAATAACATATCACTGATTTCCACTCGCATCGATGAAAAATCAGTAAAGGAAACAAGCACTCAAGTGTATCCGTCGTTCAGGAACATTTTTCACTGAATATTGTTCTTTTATGTAACTTCTTGTAGGCTGTGCAAATTTTTAAACGCTTCATTTTGATAAAAGCCCTCCCTGTTCAGCTGCCAAGTGAGGGCTTTTGTGAGTTGCATTTGGGAACAATGTGACCACGAAATGGAACTTCTCCCAACAGCTCTTTGATCTCTGTAATCAGTGAGGATAATCAGAAGAAAGGTAGGGGATTGTTACACAAAATTTCCCCTAAATGGTGGGTTTCTGCACTTTGAGGTCAATCGGCAGAAAAGAGCGTGCCCTCCACTGAGAAAAAAACGTCCAACAAGAAGAATCTGCACTCAAACATGAATCTGAAACAGCTGCAAGCATGAAGAAAACGCACGGAAACACCAGACAAGCAGAGAATGAAAATGCCCCAGTACAGACCTGTCTTTACCAGAGCGTGCTGTTAAAGAACATTTCTATAATGAGCGTCGTCATGAATTTATATAAATGTACAGTCGTCGTAATAAGCTGCCAAGCTTTGTGTAATTGGAATGTAAAGGAAGAACAGCAGCATTAATCAACCAAGAACTATCCCTGATTAGATTTAATCCTCCCCCTGACTTTTGCTCCGCCAACACAGTGATATATGCTGCGGGCTGAGCAGCGTCAGAACGTTTTTTTGGAGCTGGTGAATTTCTTTTAATTTGCTAATTTTAATTATCAGCACCAACACGCTAATTGTTTCAGATGAGCAAACCATGAAAAGGAAGACAATGGAAAATCATTATTCTCAAAGAATTAAAATGATCTAATGAGAAATACTTTTGCCGAAGGCAGCCTGCCAGCAAAACGGAGCAAAAAACAATCAATGAGTTTTAGCGAGGCTAAGCATTCAGTGGATAATGCAAGGCCATCAAACTTGAGGCGAATCAATACTTATATGTGGGCTTTTGAAACTATAAAAGGAAACACACTAATGTAATGAAACAAACCTCTTATTATACTCTGTCAGTGGTGCACAGCTCAAAGACTAATTCCATTATTGATCAAAGCACTACTTGTTGGTTTCTGGAGGCTATAAAACAAACTCTTCGCAATTCCACTATCTCAGTTGTGCGCATCTTTACAACGCGATGGGAAAGGTGCTGTAATGCGCATGGCGTGCTGACATGACTCATGGCTGAGGCACAAACAGCAGTCCTTGTCTGAGTCCTCATTGTTCTCCCTCTGAAACCAGTATGAAAATACAGATGTAACTATGTAATGTTCACATAAACATCAAAGCACCACATTATCTCAATTTGGCTCCCAATTCTGGCCCTATTTGGAGATGTTCATTTAATAGGGGTGCAATAGTTCACCCTTTTCAGGGTTCGGATTGGCTCTCTGTTTCTAAGGCATGGTTCAGTTTGTGTTATGGGTTCTGCTTTTTTTAAAGCATTATTTTAAAGCAAGAGCCGCAAACACAAAGAAAGAATTAAAATATAAGACTTTTAAAAATTCCTCCTTTTTAATATTGTTGCCAGTGTGAGGTGAAAATCCAGCCGAATGCACTGCATCAACACTGTTTCTCATATTTTCAGTTTCCGTTAAACAACTGTTCACTCATATGCTTCACTGATGGGTTTTTTAGAACTATTTTTAAATTTACCATGTATTTGTAATGCAGTGTGATCAAAATCCCAAGATTCGAGCACATTTAACCCAAAATCAAGTGGCTAGAATACATTTAGCCACATTTGGAACCCAGCGGCTTGAGCACATTTAACAGCTATCAGAGTTCCATGACTCAAGAACTCGTGTGGCTCGAGCACATTTAACAATGTTTATTCACCTTTAATACTGATCAGAATCAGCGAATTAAAACGAACGCACCGATAAGTGCCTATGTAGCCTGGACACTCTGTCACTGCACACTTCCTCAGTGAGACAAACCAACAGCTGCTGTAAAAAGTTGGATCAATAAGAGTTTACTCTTTGCTCAGTCTGTTTCTATGCTTTTTGCATCTGAACGGCAGTATAAATTATTTCGGCCCTGCGTCCTGCTTTCAGAGGGAAGAAACCGCCCTGAGAACAACAGAACAAAGTGGCTCTCTGAAATCACCCTAATGTGGATTTTTAGCAGTAATGTGTCCTTCAGATGCAAGCATTGAACTTTAGACATGAAAGCTTTCAGGTCTTCTTTCATCATGTGAAAGTAAGGTCCATTGAACTTTGTCAGGGACAAGAAGGAAAAGATTCGTCCAAAAATACACACTCATACACACACTTTCCAGTTCACCATGAGGGCTGGCCAGCAGCAGCAACAGAGAGCTATCAGTGAGAAAGATGTAAGCAGATGGTGGATGGCAAGTAAACATGCAACCAGATGCCACTCGAAGCTACTGTACTAGATGCATCCCATTGAGCCTGTGGAGAGGCTACTGACACACACAGACATGCAGGACGCATGCACGAACGGACACACACTCAGACAAACAGAGTCTTCTGACTTTCATCTAGCGACTGAAGCGTCTGCTCTACATGCACTCTCGTCTCCCTGTGCACTAAGCGTCTGGAGATGGAGCGCCAGGTGTTTTTGCATCTGAATGTACATTTAAGTGTCCCTCCCTGCAGACCCCGAATGCAGATGTGTATCTTTTAGCTAAAGGCATGCCTGATGAGTGCAAGACCACATGCGGGGACTCTCTCTGCACTGCAAGGACTCGCTCCACATCCTCTTAGGTTTCACTACCATCACTGACATTTCAATTTCCAAGCCGCCTGCAACCCACAAAAACGCTCTGCAGTAAAAATGCTCACTACACTGACCACAGTGTGAGGAGAGACTTACGGTCTACTGCTTCAGTGCAATTCCAACGCCTGACAGAGGTAGATGGCACAGCCACAATACTCCTACGAAACTCCTACCGGTTTCCACAGTCACCCTGAATTGCTTTGGTTAAGTAAACCTCTCCAGACGTCACTCTGACTCCTTAATACCACTCTGACTACTTAACGTCCACAGTTCCTCACATTCATGACTAAGTAATTTACTAATTAGATTCACAGTATCGAATAATAAGCCTGCTTAACCCTACCTAATACGGCAGAGCTTTTGGATATTTTCCCTTTAACTTTAACTAACATAGTTCTCACATTGTGCATGCATGTCCTCGTTGTCCATAGTAAAACGACTTAGCATGAAGAACTGAAGCTTTATTAGATTATATGTTCTTTACAAAATAAATGTAATAACATTAGCTATGCTTCCAAGGCATTTCTGTGCAAACTGCAAAAAATCAACTGGAAATGCTTTTTTTTTTATGTCAATAAAATAAAAATGATTTATATATTATAGCAAATTTTCATTTTATCAATAAATAAAAATTGTACCTTGTGGCCAGGCCTTAAACAGATCACCAAATATAAAACCGGTAGTCAGTGATGACCTCAGGCTGCATGACAGTCTCTGACAGAATTCTATTGTCATACTGACAACCATCAAAGCCTAATAAGACAGCCAATAGTGGCCAGTTCCCCAACTCCCCCCTTTGAGATAATGGAGTATGAGGTGAGGAATCTGTTGCGAAGACAGAACAGCAGGAAAGCAGCAGGCCCTGACCTTGTATCCTCTGCTACCCTACAATGTTGTACAGATGAACTTGCTACAGTCTTCACTGATATTTTTAACAAGTCTCTCAAGGAATGCAAAGTTCCAGCATGCTTTAAGTATTATTCATGTGCTTAATAAATCTAACATGAGTTGCCTGAATGTTTACAGACCTGTCACATTAATGTCTGTAATAATGAAAACCTCAGAGCACCCGGGATGTAAACATCTATTCCGCATGGTCAGCTTAGATCCCTACCTGTTTGCATACAGGGCAGACAGTTCTGTAGAGGAGGCTGCGTTTCCCTCTGTTTACATTCATTCGCTTTGTGTACTATAGCCTGATACATTCTGGCAACTTGGAGTCAAACTTGTGTTTTATGTTACAGAAAGTCAAAATCACATAAGTTACACTATATGGACAAAAGTACTGGGACACAACCTGTTTTTCAGGGTATAGGCTAGGCCCCTTACAGTGAAGTGCAATCTTAATGCTTCAGCAGACTAAGACATTTTGGACGCCATGCTTCCAACACTGTGGACACAGTTTGGGGAAGAACCTTTTCTATTCCAGCATGACTGTGCCCCAGTGCACAAAGCAAGCTCCATAA
>JBBPCZ010000037.1:16204222-16225428 GCA_037974445.1 Brycinus macrolepidotus | reverse complement strand
AAAATCTTGTGGAAAGCCTTCCAAGAAGAGTGGAAGCTGTTCTAGCTGCAAAGGGGGACCAACTCCATATTAAAGTCATTAATGTCCCTGTTGGTGTAATGTCAGGCATCCCAATACTTTTGTCCATATAGTCTATGTCCATTGTACAAGCAACTAATGCCCATTCCAACAGACAGGGGTGCTGAAATTCTTTCAGAGTCATACCCTGTTGTCTTTGTGAAAGGTTGATATTACGGCTACGACTCATGCAACATATCCCCTGCTTGTGCTGTGCTCACAGCAGGCCCCATGGAAGACCCTTGCCCCCTGAGATGGCTCTCGCTCATTCCCACCTCCATCACACCCTCAAACTCGCCTGCTGCCGTCTGGCCAATCTCACAGGTGCTCTGTGGTGGCGATGGTGGGGCAGAGATAACACCAGCAACTCAGAAGCAATAACAGGCTTGTGTCCCTCCGGCCCGCTGTCAGGACTACACCCCCTCCACAACCCACCATCTTCTGCGCCTCCTGCTCCCAAGAGGCTGGAGGTAACGCGCTGCCAGGCTTGCACCATCTGACAGCTTCATCAGCGTTGTGCACACCTGTCAGGGCAGCTGAGTGTGCAGACTAGCCCTTCTCTCCCCCAACTGCAGAGCCATTACAATACAGTCCAGTCAGCCACCATCACACCCCAGCCCCGCATAGCCCAGCCCGCCTAATTACCACACGCTACGGGCTGGGAGGGGGTATTACTTACTGCCTCCGAAGTGGCAGTCCGGTGTTAAGGGGCATGTGAGGGCACTATGCGATGTGGCATGTGCACAAATGACTTGGAAACTCAATACAGCTCTAATTTCATTATTCTACATTTGCATAATGACCACACCACTGGGCCATATTAAGTTACCTGTTGTTAGTGAGATAAGCCTTCCCTGAGTGTGGACGTATATTAAATCATATTACAGCTTTAAGAGTAATTTCTTAACGCTATATTAAAAAAGTTGCCCAATTAGGTTTAGGTTGTATGAGAGTTATTCTACTTTACTCATGTGTGTCTGTGGTTATGCTGGTAGAACTATTAATAATTATTGCTGTACTGATAACAGCACCTACACAACAGTCAGTACTGCTGTGGCCCTACTTCTTTAGGGTGACTGGTCTCTGCTGTCCTGTTACTAAGGCTTGTTTAGATATTGTGAATAGTACAGAGGAGTATCTTTGCATAATGTTTTATAGTCTGTTGTTTACTGTATTCATTGTTTTTCAATGTTATCTGATGCTCTTTTGTAGCGCCACGTCCTGGAGAAAGTATATTTCATTCCTGTCTTCTGGTGTGAAAATAATGACAATAAAGTCTCTGATTTTATAGAACTTGGCAAAAATCCCATTGAATCTAGTAAGAATGTGTAGCAAACGCATTTTTTGTCAAAATACTTTATTGACATTATATATACTTTTGATATGTTATGTTAAATTAAGTAAAAACTACAGCTGTTTGATAAGGAATGCTACATAACGTTGCACAATGTTGTTCTAGCTAATCTTAGGCAGGGAGGTTAGAAACTACCATGACATGGCTACGACTATTTTGTAGATCTACATTTACAGCACATTATTAACTGCAAAGGTTACTTTATTATAGTATATAGTATTATAGTTACGTGATTGGGCTAACATTAGCATGTCAATGTCACTGCCAAATTGCCTGATTAGGATTAGCTACCAACGAAGCCCAGTAGCATAGCTCCAGCTCAGTAATGTAGTATGGAAACTTGTTATGCAGCGATACTGAACAAAGACTGTAGCTGCTGGTGTGAATAATTTAGAGTTTTCTGAATGTTCTGTAAAGCTTGTCCAACCTTGCAAAACAACAAGTAGCTTAGTTATCTCCTGACTGTTAACTTTCATAATTCCTAATCGCTGTGTGAATCTTCCATTGTCATCTAGTACTGACCAATTAAATGTCATTATTGTGAAAGCAAGCATGATTTCACTGAAATGCCAAGCCAGCCATTGCTGTGGTTGATGTAACAAACTAACACCTGGGAAGTAGGTAAAGAACAAGCACGACTGTCTGTTTGGGCTCAAGATCAATTCCAGTGGGAATTTTTTATGACTCTAAGAAATGTATCTTTAACTCTGTGAGAAATGTGAAGGTGATCCAGGACATCACTAACAAGTTATCTGGGTTAGGTTTTCATCAATTAGGTTTAAAAAATGAAAAACTCAGACAAGACTATAAATAATAAAGGACCACAAAAGCAGCTCTGACAGAAAAACTTTTCGCTGGTTCGACTCCATGGACGCGGTTTTAGGACAATAACCGGCCCTAAACTGTGGGAGAGAACTGAGTTAGAACTGTGCTGTAAGTTCCGTGCCGTCGCTGTACAGTTTAGATACAGAACAGTTCCTGAATGCCTGTGGAACATTGCCTTAAGATAGTTTGGACGCAAAGATGACTGTGGCAGCCTTCTCAGCCAATTGTGTCACTCGGAAGTCAGAAAATGTCCACTTTTTAAACAAGAACAAATTGCAAAACATCACCAGAAAGATCAGATTATTTAATAAGCATATTTTCAAGCAGCAGAGAAATGCTCACTGGTTCATGAATATGGAACAGGTAACATACCTAAAAAACAACACTAACTACTTACGCAGCTGTCACATATGCAGTCTTAGTTAAATTTATGCAATCTCAGAACCACAAATACTTCAGGACAATGTAACTGACAGAAGTTATGTGCCACAGTATATGAACTGATGTCAACTTGTTGGTAAAGCTGAATTTGATGGATAGATGAAGAATTTCCATTAACTCTCTCAAATGAAATATGGACCAAAATAACAGCTGCCAGTCGGGGCTCAGCGCAGCTTTCGACAATTTCTTTAATATGTGTCTCACCACAGTTACGACTGAGAGACGATTAAGGAAGAGAACACAACCTGTAGAGCAGAAATATTTGTGTGTGCGTGTGCGTATACATAATATTTCTGTGTGTGCGTTTATACATATATATATATATTTATATATATATATATATATACTTAAAAACCTGGCTACAGCAAGAGGCCTATTAAGCCTATTAGAAAATCCAAGCTCTACAAGCTCTACAGGTCCACCAAGCAGAGCTGTGGATCCACCACATTAGCTTGTTATGTTTACACAACACAGAGGACCGAGACTCCATCATTTATAAAGAGAAAAAGTCAAGCATCATCCGCATATTATCGCTTTCTCTCCCCTCCATTTAGCAGGCCTCTGCCACTGTGTATTTTCTTTTTTGAATATTAAATTCAATGGATGAGAGTGCTGGTAGTCTGCTAAAAGGCAGTGGGATGCCACACTTGCCTTCTTCATTATGGCAAGCGACTGCACTCCCGCACAACCATACCTCATTAGACACTAACAAAATGCATGCAGACATTCTTGCGGAGACTTTTTTTCAATGAGACTGTACATCCGTAGGCATTAACACATCTACTGTTTGGGCTCCGTTTTCTTTTTGGATAATGACTCACGAGTTAACACTGCTTACAATTCACTCAGATATCCCCTTACAATAAAAACTCCATCCATCCTGCCGCTCGCCAAAATCAACTGAACGCTGCTCAGTCAATTGTTTTGAGTTTTAAATTCCTAACTAAATAGGCATTGTAAATATGAAACACTGTACAGCGCTATTTAAATAAATCGCCTGGAGGTATTCAAATACAGTAGGGTTTTTGTTGCATAGTCGTGCAAGGCACTTGTCAACAAGGCCATGAATCCTGGCATGCGGTGGTTTTAGACAAGACTACAGCGTGGCTTGTCTGCTCCAGCAGCCCAGGAAATCCTTTGATATATGCGGGATTTTAAGGTCAACTTGAACTGTGTTGGGGATTAGCTTGGAATCCAGCACATCCATTTTGGGTCAACAGTGCCAAAATACTAATTAGCATCCTGCGGCTGCCAACAGGACATTATGACTGCCGCTGCAACTGGCACTATTGTGGAAGGGGGAAAAAAAAAAACTTAAAAACAACCTGCCAGTGTTTGTGTTGATTTTGCTTTTTTGTTTGGGTGCACCTGCTTGAGCATTGTGCTGCGACTGGAACGCTGCGGTTCACACACTCACCCACTCGTGCTCTGCAGGCGCCCCCCCCCGGGGTGCCGCTCCCCACTCTGGCTCAGAGGGGCCGAGGAGGTGAAGGTGCGGGACAGGAGCTGGGCGATCAGCTCCGAGCAGCTGCTATCAGCCTGGAGCAGGAGTCAACGTGGACCCCCTGCCTGCCAAGCCTTTGAGTGCTCTCACCTCGGAGACAGCTGAATCCTGGCAGCTACAGCAAACCTAGCATTACCTCAGCAGCTGGGTCCATGAATGGTTGCAATTACAGCCATTAGGTTGCTTAATTAACAGATTGCTGTCAGCCTGAGCAAAAAAAAAAAAAGCAAAAAAAAAAAAGCGCCTCCCCACCTCTCCTGGTCCGTGCCCTTTCAGAAGCCTAGGCACTAAACATCGCTCTGCCTCTCCGTTTTAGAACACAGTTTTATTTCCAAAGCAGCCAACTTTCAACAACTTTCACCCGGGCTTACCAACCAGAACGCAAGAAAATGCTTGCTGTAAACATACAATAAATTATAAATAATTCTCCTGTAATTAAGGGCTGAACATCAAGTCATTGTTAGTCATTAGTCACCTTTTGTCCCTGTAGCTTTTAAATATAATCACACATTCTTGTGCAATATGAAAATGTAAGATATTTTATTTCAAATGTGACTCTGTTTTGAATTCTGATATTTTACTAAATTTTAGTAATAAAATATCTAGTGGAAAAGCCACTAGATGGCCTGCAGAAAGAAATGAAGATGGAAAAAGTATTCTGAATGTCGTGACACAATTCATAACTCATTCTAAGTGTTGCAGCAAAAGGTGCTATAGTCAGCCAAGTCTGGCCAAGCTGTCTTGTACTACTGGCAAGCTTTTGCCTGGTCAACACTTACGGCAGGCCGGCAGTTTGACGAGACAGTCACAGAAGTGGTTCTCTTGGATAAAAATATATCTAATACATTATCTTTTCTTCGTCTCAATAAAAGAAGCGCACATTTCTCTACTTCCATTGTGATTTTTTTTGCGGTATCTGTTGGAATAACAGTAGATTTCATTCACAGCCGTTCTGACTTGTTCCGTTTCCTCACCTTGAGTACTGAGATATATGTACGAGCACAGACGCTGCACAAAACATGCCTTGAAGTGATCTCTATATGCGCTCACAATGCACTTGAATTAAATGCTCCACTTACTAAAACTGTAGCGCAACATGCAAAAATGGCCGTCGCGAGAATCTCAAACTTTATTTAATTGAGTGCAATATGTAATCAGCCGCACGAGCAAGATCTCCACCTACTTTCTGGGCGATCCTCACACGTTTTGCACATCCATCCTTCAAATGCATATGTATGAGGGTGAGAAACACATTTTGTGCTTCGAAAAGCACAAGGCCCATAAACTGCACATTTAGACTCATGCATCAGTTTCGTACATAACACGCAGGCGGAATGCATCCAATTTGCACCTGAAATGGCCACAAAAAGCTTAGTACACTGGGCCCAGTGAGTTTGGATGCTGCATTGGCCAGGCTTTGACAATGTTTCTGGTCTAAACCTAAAATCAAAAGCTCTCAAACTCACCAGTCTGATGCAACTACACATCAGAATGCCCCAGCCCACCAGTACCTGTCACTCAGGTGTATATTCATCATGCTTTCAGCTATTCACCAAAGAGAGCTAAGCTCTTGTGTTTTTACACCAGTGGAAGATGTCTGCCTTCAGTTCCTCAAACAACATCGCCTGTTCCAACGGTTTTAGCCCAATGTTGCCCTCCACACAGCTCCAATACCTCATTAAACCTCGACTAACGGGTTTGTAATGAACTTTTAATTACTACTTCATACCTAAGGGAGACAACAAGGGCGGAGAGCTGTTCTACGAGACTGATGTTTCACGACAGTTAATCAGAAATGGCAGCATATGGCTATTCTTCATCCGCTTTTTCAAACACTGTCTGACAAGGGAGCTCTTTGGGGGCACCTATGCACTGACAAATCTGAGGAAAGCAAGCAGGCTTTTGGTAACCCCTCACTATTACAGCTATGTTTCCCTGAACAATTTACAGCCTCTGACCAAGCCAAGCCACGGCGCTCGGAAGTAAAATCATTATGTTATTCCTTTCCTTATCTGCTCAACGAAGCAGAGGGAGATCTCCGCTTTAATCTGGCCAAAATGACCCTCTCTGAGCTGCCACTGTATTGTTTTTACACATTAAGTGTCACACAGAGAGATGCGCCAGTCAACACAGCTAACAGCCTCTTGCGAGATGCGGACATGACCACATTGCATATGAGACACGGACAAGAGGAAGAACAGCATGCCCTCTCTGTGTCATTCCTTCAGCATGCGGCACTTATCTGCCGCTTATCGGTGCCACTATTTAATTGAATCTCGAATTGCAAATTAGTATTCAGCATCAGAGAGTGTGACATATTCAAGCTATGCGTCTGAGGCTGGGCAGGAGGTGCAATTTATACATGATTACCACGCTGCCTCATTGGCATCGCCTACTGAGACTGCCCCCATCTCCCCCCTCAAATCCCTTCCGATAGTGACCCGAATCTCGGAGTGGAGAGTAGCCTCCCCTGTGAAGAGGATGAAAACATATCTCCAGTCCCTCTCCAGTTAATTACAATACACAAGGCTATTTATGTCAATATTTGTATGCTGGCCACATGGCCAATTAGCAGAGAAAGCAGCGTTCCAGGCGGGCCGGGGCTGATTGTTTCTCCGATGCATGGATGAGGGGAAAGGTGATCTCTTAGGTCATCTCAGCCTGGCCAGACGTCAGAATATTGCCACAATGCAGAGACGCATTTTTTTTCACAGAGCAAGGAAATGCTTTATGGGCCACTATCTATCTAGCTATATATATATATATATATATATATATATATATACATATGCTTATGTGTGTGTGTGTGTGTATGTGTGTGTATGTATGTATGTGTGTGTGTAGACCTGTGAGTAACCGTGACGGGTTAAATAGGGAAAACTTCATCACAAATAGTATTTTTTATTCTTTTAATTTTAGTTTGTTGTTTAGACATTTCCAGGTTTTTCACACTGAGGCCAATTTTACAGATTTAAAAAGTGGACTTTAATGCACTGGCGCTTTCATGGACTTCTATTAAACACTTACAGGTGAAGAAGGTGGAGAGCAATAAAAAATGGATCCGCTGAGTGGAAGTGGTGCTGATGTTATAATTTTTTTAACACAAAGAGACAGAGCAAAAAAACAGCAGCTGACTGAAACTCAGCACCACAAGCAATCATGGGCTCTGACATGCAACAAAAGACAGCGCTGGTGTTATTTTTGTTAATTTTCAATAAACTCTAAAGTTTGCTGTATTTGGTTCAGTCAGACATGTTAACGTTGCTGCTGTTTTAGAGCGATCAGCTTGACTTTCTGCTACGAAACCGTGATCACTCCATTATTTCAGATATATATATATAGAGGGGTGGTTTTCCACTAATGAAAATGATCTGAATTTAGCGGTATTAGCAAAACCATAAGTAACCATGAGTAATTTTAAAATCCTCTGACATGAGACAAATCCTTTTTTTAAGCATAGGAATAATGTTAGATCACAAAAAAATCTTTCTGTTACTTCCTTGGTTGTAGTAACAATACAACTCAATATGCAATGCAGAGTATATTTAGCATGGTATGCAATATAACTGTTTAATCTGTGAACTGACTGAATGTTACTGAATGTTAATCTCATCCCCTCATCATCCGTTGCTATTTTATTGCATTCATTCCTACTGCATAAACACTAAGTAACTTTCATAAACCATTCTGCACCACTGATCTGCTGGTACAGTACAGTAAATCTTACACAGCAAAGTCGGTGTTGCAGTTATTTTGTTACAATAATGTTCTGTAATTGTGTTGCACTATTGTTTATTGTCTATTTTTTTTAATTCTATTGTCTTATTATCTTTCATTCTTCTGTTGCACTGAGTATGCAAATGACAAAAGAATTTCCCTGGGGATAAATAAAATTCTTTCTTATCTTATCTCATCGCAGGCTACCACCTGGGGGCAGTATTCTTTAATCGCTGTTCTTTCTTTTCACCCACCTGTCACCTCACCTGTCAGCACTGATCACCTCATTAGTGTCACGATTTAAACTGCTCTCACACCTAACTCCAGCACTCCGTCATGAGTTCAGCTCCTGAGCAGTTCGCGTGGCTATCGTATTTCTACCTTCTGAGCTTTCTTCTGACCTTTCCTGGGATCTCCTTGAGACTATTTTCATCTTCCTCATGTTAACCGTCTCCATTTTAATACCTCTGTTTAATTCATTCTTCCACATGTCAGTAGGTGCACTCACTTCAGGTTATTCATTGTGTCTTTCATAAATTCTGATTATGCCTGTTTATGTCCTTTTCTTTCACTTCGCGGTCATTTGGTTAATTCAATCAAGGGTAACCCTCTTCCTCTGCTCCTTCTTACGCTTCCCTTCCTTCCCTTACATCCTTGTTCCTCCTTCTCGTTAAGTTTTCTCTTTTTTTCCTTTCTTCTTATTTCCCTCATCTTTTATGTTTGTTCGCCCCTCACCTTTACACCTCTCCCTCACTTTCGCTTTAAATATAGCGATTGCGTTCGCATGGCATTATGTTCCTTATTATTTTCTTTATTTTTTTGTCTCATCTCTCTGCCTATTCAGCCTTCCATCTTCCATTAGCTTACCTCATCTTTCTTTTCTTTCTGTTAGTTTTTATTCTCTCTTACTTTCCCTATCTTTTATTTTTGACATTTTTTTCTATGGTTTAGTTGATAAATAGGAATTTTGTTCTGTTCTCTCTAGGTTGTTTGGGCGGCTCAACCAGCAAGGCCACTGCCTTCTGCCCCAAAACGACACGGTTCAGTCCCCAGGTCCGCCGCTATTTGCCAGACCTAACACTTTCGGTAAAAACAAATGGTTGAGTAACCAAAAAAAAAACGCAGAAAGAATTCTCGGAAGCTTTTCTACAAAATTCTGCTGTTTCTTCATATTTATGGTATTTGGAACATGATTTTTAAATATTCAAATAGTCTGTAAAAGAAATTCACATTTCATCGAACTGCTGTCTTTAAAAATGTTTTCATTTGTTTTTACCGTGATTGCGACACCCATTAAGGCGTTTATACTGACAGAAACTCTTTGTCAACCCCCAACAAAAGAGGAAGAACACCCACAGTAAAACGTGTGCGGCACTGGGAGATTTAATGCTACTGTACAAACAGGGGAAACATGCAAAGCTAAAGACTGTCATGAAGTAATGTGTGAAACCTCTTCGAAAAATAAACGAAAATGAGGTGAAGTGCAAACTTTGCAAGGTAAAGCTGAAAAGTGTGAATTAGTCTGTGTGTGTGTTTGTGTGTGTGCGTATGTGTGTGTGTGTGTGTGTATATGTGTGTGCCTATGCATGCGTGTGGGGGTTGGGGGGATGTGTTGGGGGGCAATCTTTGAAGAATTCTTAAACAGTTTCCAGTCAATATCAAATTGCATTTTTGCTTGAAATGCCCATCCATGATATTTGGTCATTTAGAACCGACTAAATTACCCAATCATTTGACTATTTGACTGTTCACACTGTGTGCTGTGGTGTGTTCACGTATGACTTCAAATCATACCATTCGGTAAGGCACTGTTCCAAAATTAAAAATACGAATATCTTTCAACGAAATTGGCCAGTATTATTATTGTTTTTTTATAGTGATCAAATTTTTGTTTCTGAAAATCAGTAAAGGTCAAATTTTTGTAACCGTCAGGGCCCCGGTTAGAACACAGCAAAAGTCCAAAGTACAGGGCCTGTCTTTTACTTAACAGAAAGCGTACACAGGCATTCTGAGTCACTGAAAGGAAAAATCAATACGAGAAGGCTTCAAAGTCTAAACTCTTTGCCTGAGATTTTCTGAGATGCTATAAGCTGCATTGCTAACACCTTGGCTTGTGCTTCCTTTGGACTCTACCTCTATTACAGGCCCACGTAGAGGACTGGCCTAGGTGCTGCACAAAGTGTTTGACAATTCACAGCTGTTGCCTCTACAGAGGCTGCCTCCACTCACACTGCAGCCAGCCTGGAGCAGCCTTGGTGCGGCTGTGCTGTCTGGCTGGCCCGCAGCCTGTAGCCGTGGCCTGCTCTGGCCACAGTCAGCTCTGCTCACATCAAAGCCTGGAGGCTCTCCGGATGCTCACCTTCAGACATGCACACACAGGCTTGCTCCCGGTTCAAAGTCTGGCAGGTGACTGCAGCAGCATAATGGCACAGGAGACGGCCTCACTTCCTGTCACATGTCCAAAAGTGAAGGTGAGAAATGAGGTCCAAAAAGTATCCTGGCTGAGAACAGTGGGGGGGTATGGACAACCCCCCCCCCCATCCCAGGTTCTCCTGAGTGTATATATTAATGCTCGTGTAGCTTCGCCACATGAGTGACAGAGATCTCTCCCACTCATTTCGGTTTTAATGAGGAGAGAGAGAAGAACATGGAGAGCGCTGCACAAATGGTCCCGTCCTGTCAGTCATGGGGCCATCAGTGTGACAACATCACATGCCTCCTAGCTGACAGCTGAGTGGGGTAGGTCATGTTAGCCCTCTCAAAGCTGTCCTGGATAGAAGGCTGTCTGTGCCTGGGTCACAGCACCCCCCTCTCCATCAGCGATCGCTCATTACAGAACCTACCTCCTCATCAGCTTAACCCTGCTGGCCCAATCACTGCCAAACTCCACGGGTGCGGAGATGTTCTAAATATCTGTGGCTCGGTGGCATCAGATATCAAGCTTTGCTCAATGTGCTATTGTTAGAGGCACTGTCAAGTGGAACTGCAGCAAGGTGTTGGTGCAAAGTATAAACTTTGTAGCACTCGCATAATCACCAGTGCAAACCCCTTGAACTCCAGGTTTACTCTCTAGATGTGAATCTTTTTCAGGGAATAGTTGTGCTAGTAGTGATTTTCCACACATGTAATGGATCAGGCAAGACATACGTGGTTTACGAATGTTGCTGGTTACCCAAACAGCCCAAATTGTTTTGCTAAAAATACATCACCAGAACATTTCGCAAACCACATCCAGATCTTTATTCATTTCATGCAGACGTTAGGACTCTAATTTACGACCACTTGGTGAATTCCCTGGTGCGGTCTGAAATGGATGCCTGTAGCGGTGAAATTGTGTTCATTTTTAAATATCACAGTCAGTCATACTGCATCCTAAATCACAGGAATGAGTCTGCTCCACCTTGAAGATCTGGATACGATATGTATTGGTGATGTATTTGGGTGACTTATTGTCCAGAAACGACTATAAATAATCCAATAATGGACTACAGAACTACTATAGAAGTTTGAAAGTTATCAGAGTGAAGAGGTCCACATACTTCTTTTCAGGGTTTAAGGGGTTAATTTACAACAGCTACTGTTAATTTAACTCCTGCTCAGTTCTCTTGACTATGCCAGCAGTTAATTTAACACACATGACTGCTCTGTATATATGTGTAAATGATGTTCACAGCCTGAACAATTTCCTGGGCAGTGAATTTATAGCAATTACAGTGTTTTAACTCTTATTTTTTAAAAAAAACAGAACATAGTTTAAGAGGCTTGCGGTAACACCTGCCACGCTGCCTTTAGCGATTTTATCTGTAAATACCTAACTGCTCTTTTCATGTTTTCTTTAACACATTTTAAAATAGGCTTACTGTACCTGGGTCTCCAAAGCGCGCCTGAGAAGATGTCTAGTGCAATCTGAACTGAGAACAGTGCTAACAGACTTTCAGAACTTCAAGCCCCTTGCCTTCGGAAAAAAGAGGTGGTCTTACTTTTTGGTATCATATAAACAGGCAACAATAAAAATCTTCCATATGAGAAGAATGTCTTAAGAAAGCTAAGCTATTAGGATGCCAACTGTGAGTAAAACGTTAGGACTTGGCCTCTTCTGGGTTATAATCAGCCACCTGGGAACTGCCTGTATCTGGGGAGCTGCTCGGGCACGTGCGGCGGAAAACACTGTTCATTACGGACGTGCTGCAAAACTCTCTCGTCCTGAATGTGGCCATGTTCTCTCGAGTGGAAAATGAATACATGTAGCAACCGCAAATATTCACAAACACGCAGTCACGCTCCCTTTCTCGCCTCTCCACAACTGTCCTTCATCAGTGTGGAGAGCCACACGCACCTGGACAGGCTGCAGCCCGCTTCTGTATTGTGCATCTGCTCGTAATTAAAGACCGGCATAATTAAACAAACAGATCTGCACTTCCCAGATAGGCCTGATAAGCCCAACAAAGACAACATTTATAAACCCTCAAAAACACAGTTAAGAGTGTCAGCCATGAAGGAAAATCCTCGAGACTGGTTAAACAGCGCTGGATAAAGGCGAGCAGAAAGCTGACAGAAATGCAGAGAGAAGGGACAGTGTGCTAGCCACTTAGCCAGGCGGGCAAAAATAGTACTCTTCTCCCCTTTTGTTTGTGTGGCAATCTGCATTCTAGGGAGAGACTCTTATTAAGTACATCGGATGCAAATGAGGAGGCAGAGAGAGACACACTGCTATGGTACTCCCTGCTATACAATCAAAAGAGCCTTGGCTGGCGTTCTCGTTCGTTTAACCCGCTTCAGTGCGTTTTCATTAGCAGCCTGCGCTTCCGCCACTGCCTCCTCCCGCTATCATCAACACAAAAACAGAATTGGCAGACTCAGATGCTCCTGCTACTTTTGTTTGTCAACGACGAGGACAAAAACGGGCTTGAGGAAGCCGGTCCAGGCCTAAAAATAACTGAGGCGAGTTTTCCCAACGCTCTACAGCAATCTTTTGTGTTTTCTTAATCACAGGAGGTGATTTTTGGGGGGGAAACAAGACTTCGCCGCACACTCTCAAAAATAAGTGTTGCTAAATGATTCTTGGCTCGGACATGATTCTAGTAAAAACCTTCACCTGGTACGCAACTTCTACATTATGTGGAGATTCTTTAAACTTTAAAAGGTTCTTTACGCTCACATTTACAAAAACAGCTCCTTAAAGGAATCATTCAGGGGGAAAAATCTATTTTACACAATTTCCCACTAACCCAAGATGTAGTCAATTAGCCAAGACATGCACTTCTTTGGTTTAGCACTAGGGTACGAGGCTAAGAGTACTAACAAATGCTAGACCCCAAAAGTCTGTAAATACATTCCCACAACTGTCATTTGTCAGCGTGGTTTAGGACACAGCATGACTTATTAATGGTGGCAGCCTTTTTATTGGTGTCTGTTTTCACAAACCACCTCTGTAGTAGGAGTGCTGATGCAGAATCAGTTTTATCACAATGATCTTTATAAATACAGAGAAATCTAATCCAAGATCAGTCTTTCCTACGATTGCTTTGTGAACACCAGCGCTGGTGTTATCTAAAATAGCTGCGTGTAGCAATGAAGTGCGGCTCATTTTTAATCACTGCTCACAGTAAGTCACACAGTGTCCTAAAACACATTTAGAAGTCCGCACTTATTAATGAGATGGATTTGGTCTGATGGTCTATGGACACAAAGTTTTGGTGATGTATTTTTATGAGGACAGTTTGGAAGACTTGACTTCTAGAGTTTTTTAGCTACGCTGGCCTCTTAGCTCCAGTGCTACATTAAAGAAGCCACTTTTGGGATCCAAACTCATCTTGGCTGACCGACTAGCGGAAAATTGTGAAAATCTGATTTTTTGCCAAACCATTACTTTATAAGACCATCACTGAATGGTTCTTCAGGGAACCAAAAGAGGCACCATTATTTTAACAGTGTAGGTTTAAAGCTGACCTTCTAATGACACACCAAGGAAACAGCTCATCTTTTGACAATTTTCTGATGTTTACCTGGAAGCTACTTTGCAAAGTTTTACTCGCTTCTTGAAGAACAGCGCTGGGCCAGAGATAAGAGAAGACAATTCTACCTTCAAGCTGACATCAACCACCATGGCAAAACCACCAGGCCAGCATGGCCCTCCGCCAGGCATGAAGAACAGAGATGAATGAGCTGAGGAGAGATGGCTTCCCTAGATTTCACTTAAGAGAAAGGACGAGGACATGGAGGGCAGAGAGAACGGGCTAATGAAAAATACACTGTCCATCAAGGAATACTGTGGCACTCACAAAGGCAGGAGAGTGGAAAATGCAATCATTTATTTCATTTGCAAATGTCTTGCAAAAAAACAATGGTCTTGCAGTTAAAACATGCAAAAGACCCACAGTATACTGAGTCGAAACCAAACACACTGTTGACCTAACTGCTGATTTAAAGCAGCAGAACACTGCTGCTTTAAATTACTGCTAGTGCCACATCTTTTCATATGCAAAGCAACCATATCTGAAACGGAAGATTGCGCAAATTGCTGCTATTCTCTTGTAGCTATCTTTTGATGATGTGGAGGATAATGCCAGCCAGAAAGAATGTAATTACACCAAAATAATCATCCCTCTCTCATCTGAGAGTAAGCTGTAAAGCAAAAGATAAAACAATATTTCAGATTGGGGAATAAAAAAAAAAGAAGTTTCAGATTTAATTTCTATGATGGAGAGAAAGTAATTTAGGAAAAGTACTCGTGAGTACTGCTGATGATGACTCACTTGGCCCCCCTGCATTCTGAGCAGTGGGGAAAGACAAGGTAAAGGGCACTTTTATACATTTTGACTTTGCATCCATAATTAAAGAAAGAGTACTGGAATCTGTGGGGAGTAGTGCAGAAGAGGAAGCCTGAACTTTATATCAGAGGAAGGGTATTGGGATGCGACAAAAATCTAACCATGTGAATCAGTACTTGAAGGTTTCAGGATGTCATATGTATCACAATGCTTAGTTTTGTTGAAGTTTGTGAACAAGCAGAGTAGTATCACTACATTTAAAAACAGCTATAATTTTTTTTTAAATGCTTGAACAAAGCTACTTTTTACTATGCAGTTTGTGCATGTCCTATCCAGTGGTTGTTGTTGTTTACAGTATTTCCAATATTAAAGTTCTTACAATACATCTACACCTTCACTGTTGAGGTCAATCACACCCCAACCCCACCGGCCCTCCCCCACCCCTCGTACCTAGAGCTCCCCATATCACATGATACTATTAGGCTGACAGAATGAGGGCTAGCTTTCTCTGAGTTACATGAAACTCAACCACATCTTTTCTAAGTGCTGCTAATGTAATGTCATTGGACAGTTAAACATGCTTGGAGGAGAACACTAACTGCTAATTCTGTTACATCAGCTAACGGACTCCAGTGGCTAGCAATGAAGTGGAAATGAGAGGGGAGGGAGAGAGGGCCATCCTGCCGTACTGCAAATAAATGTTTTTCCATTACAAATAAAGTGATCCGAACCTGGGCTGCTCAATGGCAGGGCTAAAAGTGGGCCACACGGACTGAATCACGGCTTCCTGATTGGTTGAAATGTCATCACAACATGGAAAGAGGACACTGTTTTTACTGTCCGCCCAAAAACCCAACAATGGAGACACAAACTAACAACCTGGAAGTCAAAAAAGTACAAGCACGACTGTTTGGGCTCAAGATGAATTTCAGGGGTTTTTAAATTTGTTTTTAATGCTGTGAGAAACGTGAAGGTATACCAGGCCATCACTAACAAGTTACCCAGCTTAGGGACTGACTTCACAATTGAAGAATGCAGAGAATAAACAAAAGACAAAATTTTTAACTCAAACAAGACTATAAAAAATAAAAGACCACAATAACAAAAGCAGCTCTAACAGAAAAAAACTTTCTGCTGGTTCAACTCCATGGTTTTGGGACAACTGACCATAAACTATAGGGAGAGAATTGAGTCAGAAACTCTGTTACCGGGCTGAGATTCACTGGAAAATCAATGCGTGCTTAAAGTTCCGTGTCATCGCAGTATGGTTTAAGTACAGCATGGTTCCTGTATACCTATGTAAAAGTGCATTTAGGCTGTGGATGGCCGTGGCATCTTCAGGCCAATCTCCCACTGACAGGGCTAATGCTTGGACTTTGAAAAACATATTACACCTTGATCTCTCATGATAACAATAACACATCATCATATTACCCACCCTTGACTCAAACTCATTCAACTTTCACAGACTGAGCCAATCAAATTCTGCATTCTTCTATCCTGGGGGGGGCACAAATACATTTGAGCCAAATCATCTGGTGCACATGCTCAGGAAGTTAAAAATGTTGGGCTGTCTTCGGGGATCTGAGGCTACGGAAGAGAGAAGCAAGGTAGGCACATTTGGGAGATGATCAGTTAAAATAGCTTTAGCATGTCCTCCATTTACAGCCATATCCACAGCCCGCCCACACACCCCTTAGCACTCACATTCTGTGAAGTGTTAAGATGCACTGGCTTCCGAAGACAGCACGAGGGAGAGATAGAGAGGAGCAGGGAGAGAAAAAAAAAAAAACCTGAACACACACATACTGGCTGGGTCTGCCAAGAAGCTTGCTTTTGATTTCCCTTTCATCTGCTGACCTTCACATGTCAGATCCCAAACCTTCCTGAAAAATGAAGTCTGTTTTCTAACGCAGATGCTGCAGGTCAACACTTACCCATGCCTTCTGCAAAAGAGCCAGGGAGAGAAAGAGAAAAGGTTTCTGACAGGAATAGACTTTCCGTGTGGCAGATAGTTTCCTGTCAGTCGGCAGCGGGGACTTAAAAGGAGCGAAAGTGTGTTTTCTGAGAGGTGGCTTAACTTTAAATCAGTACACCAAGCTATCTCGTGTCATTCTCCTCCCTGTTGTCTGAATGACATTGATTTTTTTCCCCCTACGCTCCCCCGTTTCTTTCATCTAACCCCCCTCGTTTTCTCTCCCCACAAAGATTCTCAAACACTGTACCTATGATGTGAAAAACGAGCCCAAATTTAAGTGGATGACAAGTTCTACGCCTCTGGCAAAAGTCTTCTGAAATCGCAAATGAATTGCAGCACACCCGTCTGCCACAAATGACAGATTCTATATAGACTCCAATGGCAGAGAGCTAAATAACACACGTTATTGGCTGCTGGGTGGAATAACACAAATCAATAAAAGTCAGGCATAAATTGCTTTCGCGGGAAGATCTAGCCAAGCTACGTCTTCTTCACAGAGCTCAAACAACTGCACAAGTCACAAGTCACATTTAAACAAATGTGGATCTGTGGTTTATTTCTAGCTGGAGCGCGTGTTCTGTGGCACATTTGACATGCTAACCTCCACCATCCGTTCATTTTGAAGTTACGCAGAGCACTTGCTCCACTTCCTGACTGTAAAAGGCGAACGCACAGAAGTACACAGGTTTTAGATTGTCTGAGCGGTCAGATATCCTCCTACTCCAACCCCCCTTTTGTCACAAGCAATATATCTCCTGCTCATAAGCCTCGGGGTCCACCTCTCACAGCGGAGGTGTAAGTAACATGCAAATCAATATTGATGACCCTGATTTACATCCTCCATCACTATTACATGAGCCCACAGTCGGCAGTGTGCAAAAAAAAAAAAAAAAAAGCGTGTCCGAGAGTCAAGCGCTGTTGATGGCAGATCAATGAGCGCAGGGAAATAACACATGCAGGGCACGGCACCATAAATATACATTAAATATTGATTAGGCGGACCTGTCTGTGCTGGGAAGAAAAATGACAGTTAAATATTACACAGTTTAATTCATTCCTAATTTCTTCATTTATCAAATTTGTGTCCATTTATTACTTTTTTTCTTTTTACTTTTGGATGTTTTAACTGAGGCTCTACGGTTACTTAAGATTCCATCCATAACGGGGCTATACATTAGAATTAGGCCGGGGGGGGGAGGGGGGGGGCAGGGGGAATGAGCTGTCTTTTAATATTTGGCTCACAACAGCAAACATAACAGAATCAAATGATCAACGAGATGCTCCTGCTTTAAATGTGGGCAAATAATTCAAAATATAACCACGGCAGCTTGGGCAAGCAATGTACTGTGTACTGACAGGCATTCATAGGGCACTGAAGGGAACATATGGCAATTCTTTTGATACAGAGCTAAAAAAAGACATGTTTTTATAGCACTACAGTAGATAATTGTGCTCTTGCTGCGCATGTACGAGCTGTAACCTCCACATTTATCTGAGACGTACTGACAGGAGCTACGGCTCAGATAAATGCTAGGTATCACACGTCGATTCTGTTGAAAAGTCCAGAGAAAGAAGTGGCTCGATTTTGCACATGCCAATTCTGCGTGCATCTACAATAACATGCATATTTTTTCATAGAAAGCATTTCAAACATAAAGATGATCAATAAAACTTTGACTGAAATAACACATTACTAGTATAGGCTCTGTCACTTTCAGTTCCACGTTTAGCTTCAGATATCACACCTAAGGCTTGTTTAAGCTTTGCCAAAAGCTGGCGAGATATCAAACGTCTTTCAGCAACATTACAAAGCCAGCAAAACCTTCTTCATGACAGTGACTGAAAATATTTAGCCAAACATAGTACTCACATTTTAAGTTATTAATGTAGGGCAGTAACTGTGATATCTGGCATTCATGAATAAAATATATATGATTATAATGTTAGGCTGGCCTGAATAGAATTTTGGGATTTCCAAACAAGTACTCAAATAATTGTTCTAAAAACTATATATATATATGTTTTGCAATTAATCATATTTTTTAGGTATTCTCAGCTGTGAAGTACAAAATATATCCATTGGGGCATATTTACCAATAGTGAGCTGAAGCCCAGCTGCTCACACGCTGTATGTTGCTATAGAAGCTGCAGTAATAGCCTCTCATAGCTTTTCTTCGCTTTTCCTTATTTTAGCGAGTAATTTTATTTGGCATGTTTGCTTTTTTATTTTTTATGAAAAGCAGTAGCAAAAGCAACATGCAGGCCAAAATAAGCTTAGCCATATCTACAAAAAGTTGAGTGGAGGAGTCTGGAGTTTATGGAACTACAAGCCTGTCTGAACATGAGTCGGATCAGTTATGGTAAAGGCTGCTCTGAGCATTTCTTGTCATTTGCTCTTCTTTTAAGTGTTCCCACACATGTAATTTCTTTGTTCTTTTTTCTTTTATCTTCAATGGCTGCTTGTTAAACAGTACAGGTGTTTGCACTCTGAGGTGAGGTGATGAACTAAAGCTGCCATCATTTATTTATTCTTAGCAATTTACCCTTGTCCTTTTAAATGGTATTTACTTATGAGAAGTGTTTTAGTGTAGGCTACAAATTTTGTGGCTTAAAAAAAGGCAAAGCTTCTGATTGCTAATTATTGAACGAAAAACCAATGTAATGAATGAATACGCAAGTATTCAAATTATTTAGCCAAGGCCTATATAATATCGAAATTATATCTTATAAAATGTCTAGTTGCTATGTGCCATTGTTTTATCACACTTCACATTTCATATATTTTTGTACCTTTTTAAAGTATCGGACATGGAATCATTTGGGAATCTGAACTGTGCCAGTTCAGGTCATCATTTACATTTACATTCACATTTACAGCATTTAGCAAGCGCTCTTATCCAGAGTGACGTTCATGGGCGCTTTGCAGTCTTCAAAGAAAACATGTCAAACATATAAACACTGGGAAATGATAATCAGTCTCAGACAACAGATTTGTTGGAGGTAGTGTGTATTAGAATTCCCTCCAGTTTGAGACACTTTCAATAACTGGGAACTAAATTTCAAACAAATACCTGATAAAGCAAAGTTGCCCTTTATAGTCACGCGTGAACACACCACACCACAGCACAGCACACAGTGTGAACGATGTGAAATTCTTTCTCTGCATTTAACCCATTCACCAAGTGAAGCAGGGGGCTGCCACCAACGAGGGGCGCCCGGGGAGCAGCGTGCGGGGACGGTGTCTTGCTCAAGGGTTCGTTTACGTTTACGGCATTTAGCAGACGCTCTTATCCAGAGCGACGTACATCAGTGCTTAAGTAATCCACATCTCTTCTTCATACCTGTAAAGCTAGACTTAAATCAACATCTGCTTTTGACTAAGTTACTGCTAGTTAAGTTGCACACATTAACAAACCCTGACAATAAACCCTAATAACAAACCCTGTCAAAGAGAAAAAAACAGGGTACCTCAGTGATGACACTAGCAGTGCTGGGATTCGAACCCACAACCTTCTGATTGCAGGGGCAACTCCCTAACCACTAGGCCACCAGCTCTTAAGCTTTGTATTTCTTAAGTTTTGTATTTCTTGGGAAAACTGCAGGCTTTGAGAACACGCTAATATCATCTCAGCCAGAGCATCACCCTCGGGCCCAGCAGTATCAGTGACAAGGTCACTAAGGAAAAGTGAAGCAAAAAGCTGCACTGGCTTTTTTTAGCCGGACATGTAGTTGCATGTGAGGTGAGCACGGAAACTGAATTCATCAAAAAGAGACCGCATATGAAGATGGGCACCTTATTTCTGCATCCCGGAAAAAGCCAATCACGATGCAGTGAGCTGTGAGCCTCATCCATTTTGTCGGGACTGACAAGTTACCAGCAGTCAGGGAAGGAGCTACACTTAATAAATCAAACCTGACAACTCCTTCTGCACGCACATCAAGCACAACTTTTACTCTCTCTGGTCTTCTCTCCTCTCTGCAGCAGAAGAGGAATTAACCACCCAACTGACCCACGAAATGCCAGAGAAGACTCCAGCAGTTGCCAAAGAAGGCAAGGCTTTCTAATCGAATGCAGCCAATGAGGGCTCAACATGTTAACGTATTACTGATTACCTCTTAAATGTCAAAGCAAATGACTTGTCTATTTTTGCTTTTAATAGATTCTTTTTATTTAATAATTGAATAAATAAAAGTGATTTTCATTTATCTACACGGATCCATGAAAAACATATCGAACATAATCTAACAGATGTAAGAAAGTTTTTTGTAGTTTACGTCACAAAAAACTACAAATATTCGATTATTCTGTAAGAGTATAAAGCTCAAATTTTTTATTATATTAGTGTTGTTTATTGTCCTATTGTTGCTTTTATTATCATTACTGTTCCTGTTTTAAGTTCTATTTAGATTTAGATTTACACTTATAAATATTTTGTGTTTGGTTTTATGTTTGCACTACATTAAACTCAGTATATATATATATATCAGGTGGTGATCAGTATACTGGTGGTGCTGAATGCTGAGTGGTTGGAACTCCTTTATCTA
The DNA here is from genome assembly GCA_037974445.1 of Brycinus macrolepidotus. NCBI lineage: Eukaryota > Metazoa > Chordata > Actinopteri > Characiformes > Alestidae > Brycinus > Brycinus macrolepidotus. The sequence goes on along the minus strand of JBBPCZ010000037.1, from coordinate 16,204,237 downwards.
GGCACCTTGTATCTT
>JBBPCZ010000037.1:16184107-16204026 GCA_037974445.1 Brycinus macrolepidotus | reverse complement strand
CTCATTTCTTTCATTTAATCTACTCAGTATGCCAAAGATGAGACAGTTTGACAGACAGAAAGTAGTATTTTTGCACCAGCAAGGTGATTCAAAGCAAAATATAAAGAAATGAGGATGGCTCAAGAATTTAATATATTCCACATGTTGATCCATGTCACATCTACTCTGGATACAGAGATTACTGAGTTAAAGGAGACAAAAACTCTGAAAGTACCACAGAAAATGTGTCAGGTAAGAAAGAATAATTACATAGTATATCTATTTTTGTATTGTCAATTTACAACAATTTCCATCACATGATTTCTGTATTACAGCAGGCAATTTGCATCTGTACTTGCTGATTTGTTATTATTTAGAAAGTGGTGTAAATGCAGTTTGGTTTATTTGTCCAGTAAATATCTGCTGTGCCCTATGTATGGTGTCCCCAGTTTTAGGTAGACATAATTCCACACTTCTGTTTATGTTACACATACATTAACACACACATGCTGACAATGCCTTCCTTATAAAAGCCATGAACAAATGCAGCTTTAATATCACATCACCTTTTTTTAGATTTACTTTACCTTGAGATCTGTTTCCTCTTATCACAAATGCACGCACACAGTACACATAATAATCATTACGGCAATTAAGTAACGTTTTTATTGCGCAGGTTCATGCATTAAACGAGGAGGGCACCTCGGGGAAAGGCGATGAAATCAGCCAAGCAATTACCCACACAGATGTTTTACTGCTCAGAATGAAAGTAGTGTTAATTAAGCATTGAAAAGTTATAAATACTTTCCTCTTTTGTGTCAAATGATGCCAAACATGCTTCTTTTTGGTTCTGGTTTGTTGTCGTTATGCCAGCACTTACAGCGCCATCGCTGCGTCACCAATGTCTGCTCTTTGGAATCCGAACGGTTGAAATGAATCACTTTGCTCTGAAATCTTGCAGGGAGAGCAACCCAATAACCTCTTACTCGTTTTCTTGAAATGCAAAACTTTACAAAACTTTAAAAAAAAGATGGTAGCGAGCTTCAAGAAGAGGACACTGAAGTATTATTGGAGCAGATTGCTTCATTTGGCAAGCCACTGGCAGCGGGCTAGAAGGAGCCTAAGCATGTGAGAACAGCCTGCACTACTCATTTAGATCACTGCAGCTCAGCTTTTGGCAGTCGCTCACAACTTGCTGCATTTCCATATCCAGCTCTCGACTTACTTACAGGCCGGCGCGGCGCCGGAATCGCCGGCGTGGTCAGCAGCGACCACCAACACAAAGGAAACATCCTACACCGAGTAATTACTCCACTCTGCTGACAAAAGTAATGGCTTTGTGTGAATTTCTGCAGTTCTGTCATGTCCAGGATGTATTGTTGTAATATGAAGTACGGACCCCGTCAGCTCGGTGAGGCCGCCTGCTGATAACCAAATATAGAATCAAAGGGAGCGAATGTGACAAGAAAAAGGCTGGACTGGTGCTGCCTAGTTATACCCTGTGCTTATTTGATTGCTTACAGTCTCAGAGGAGCTGAGTCCACAGTGGAGCTACAATATGTCCAGGTGATGATGTCACACATGAAATTGAGGCTAACATTGTGTAGCTGATACCCACTGAAACAGTCCAAATCAGTCGGGTCTGTATTGCTTATGTAACACTAGGGGTTTATACTGGGCCAGACTGCTGCAGTAAAACAAGCTGCACCAAAATACAACAGCTAAAAAAAAAATTGTACTGGCTGGGAACGCATTCATATTCAAAGTCTGACTAGGACGGCTTTCGTCAATGTCAACAGCCTTGCATATTAGGATAAAGTATACCGATTCCAAATAAATAAATCCAAGCACAAAAAGGGAAACAGCAAATTATTTGTTTGTTTGTTTGCTTGTTTGGACTACGTATGAGTGCAACATAATTGTGTTCAACGTAGGAGGACAGAAGAAAAAAATGTTAACTATCGGAAAGTTCTGAAGGCTCCTTAAAGCCGCACATGAATCATCAAGTGATTTGACATTCCAAGACAGTTTCTTTTATTTACACACAGCCAAAGAACTAAGCACACTGACAGTGATTAAAAGGTGCAAAACACTATCATGTCAAGAACTAGAAAACATGTCAAATGCATTTCCAATTCACACCAGAAAAGCGTCGCTTCTTTCAGAAGGAAAATTACATGCTTTTCAGCTTGCGTAACTGTTCTGTCGCCGTTAACTTTCGGCTGCGTGCTGACCGGTGTGACTTCATGGTCTGCTGAGACGTTCTTTGTTAATAAAATTAAAAGAAATATTTCACCCAGGCTTTCTGAAAGTTCCCTCCACAATTTCCTGCTTCGAAAATACTCATTATTGAAGAAAGGCATTTTCTGATCCTACAGGTTAGCTTTATTCACCGTCTACGCGTTGGCTGGAGCTAATTGACGGCCTGCTGAGACTAAGTACCTAAAAAGGTCAGCTTTTCTTTCAGTGGACAAATTGCCCAACCCCTGTGTAAAGGTCAGAATCCCACCTTAGAGGGCCCACACAAAGTGCTTTAAATGATGACTGAGAGAATCGCAGCTTGACAGTGTTTATGGAAAATCGAACGGCATCTAAGTATATTCCACTGGAACGGTCTCAGAGAGCTTCCCTACAGAGTCTGACGTTCAGTGCACGGTATGTCAAAGAAGAATCAGCGTCCGTGGTTGGAGGGGGGGAACAAGAGAGCAAAAGGTTGAAAGGTACGCTGCCTCCACAGCACAACAAGCGTAAGCATTAATTTCCCTCAAAAATTTCAGCCGTCTTCAATGACAATTCAAATGGCACGCCGAAAGGCTGACCTGGATTGCAACCTTTTTAATCCTTTGGGACTGAAATCATTCTTGGAATTTGTGTGACAAGCTTTCCTCTCGGATCCTTGAGGTTTGTTGTGGATGGTACACATCCATCATAGGTCCATTCTGTCCACCAGCTTTGAGCAACTCAAAACTTTCACAAGTTAAGCAATAAACTTAAGCAACAAAGGCTTTATGAGGGATGAAATCCATTTTGAGCAAGTCAGTTAATACTATATGATCAGACTGTGTCAGGATAATTGGTGAGGTGACAATTTCACTAGAGCGAAGAAGCCTCGAAACTAAAAGCATACCATGGATTTCATTTTCAAACCATAATTATCACCATCTTAATCTATTTATACCACATTACAATGCAATTAAGTAGAACTCAGAAAATAAAGGAAGATAACGGTCCCGCCAAGAACCAATCGAATCGCTCAATCGTAGAAGCTCTCTACGGATCTGTGAGTTTATACAGATCAGCAGTGAAGAGTAAATATCTATTTTTTTCTCACTTGGTAGACCATCTGTATTGTCTAGGAATGTTAATGTGCATCACATAACACGCTTGTTGGTAGTGAAGTGTGCTGCGCATATCGAACTAGATTGCAGAGGTTAACATAGCATGGCTAATGTGCCAGCATCAGTGCAAATGAAAGGGCAAACTTCACTGGCTTCGGAGACGCAGTTGCTCGAACCAAAGAACGCGGCAGAAGGCTGCATCTGTTAGAGTCTGGTATTCAGAGCAAATTAACAGACTTTGGAAACAAGCACAACCAATTTGAGGGTAGCCTCTGCATAGGGCACAGAAGCAAATGGTACACAAAAAAACACCTCATATCTGGAACATTGATTATTACTGGCATTACCAGAATGTGGCAGAGACAGACTGAGAATGCGACGTGGTGCCAGATTTCACACTAACTGTGTGGGCTTCCTCTGGCTTAGCACGATTAAAAGGTATTACCTGCACTGTCTGAAAGAAAGCATCTGCAACAAACCACACTGAATGCGACAAAAAAAAAAGGGCGAAATGACACGCCAACTCTCTTTTTTTCTTCTCTTTTTTCTCTTGTTTCTTAAATAACCACTGCTCCTGACAGACTCACCAAAAATATTTTGGGACCAACAAGAGCAACAGGTCGAACTGAGCTGTGAAAAATAATTAACCGTGCCGTCCATCATACTGTGCCCTTTGATTCGTTAGCCCACCAATACTGTCCCGAAATTCTGCGGCTGAAAGCGCTTATCTGAAGAAAATCAATTCAGTTTCAGCAACCATTTCCAATCGTGAGAAATTATCACAGAGGAGCAGCAGTGCAAGTAAGAAAGGCTGCCATTTGCTCCCGAATTGATGGACTCTTTGATATACTCGCTTAGCATGACAAAAGTTTCTTTTTGGTATACTCCCTTTTAAAACATTTTTTTAGTACACGAGGATCAAAGCAGGCACAACTGCAAGTACATTGTAATTGGGGGGAAACTCAACAGTTCTGTGCGTCACCTGTGACTAATAAGCCAGACCATAAAGGGATGGGGGGGGGCAGAGCACGACTAATTTCCACGGTGCCTGACTACGACCCCATGGCAGGAATCTGTAACTGCTTCTGCCGTTGCGAAATATGAAATGTAGCTCATAAAACTAATGAATTCTTTTGCCTCTGTGAAATGATGCACTGAAAGAGATCTTTGAGAGATCGCTGTGGAATCAGAAATGTGACCTTCTGAGTCCTTCTGTTCGCTTAATAAAAGAACTCTTCGGGCTCTGTAAAAGAAATCGGGATGTGAAGTCCTATCAAACTGCGTAGGAAGGGAAGCTATTTGCGGCGCTTGAACGTTCTTTTGCGCTTAGTTTATTAACACACGATTAATTATTCAAAACATTTCAGAAATTGAGGAGATTTGAAGTTCAGCTCTCTCCGCGCTTGCTGTGTCTTCCTTTGGCGTCGAGCGGAATGAAGCTTGCAGACTATAAGGAACCGACAAAATGAGGTGGGGGCTACACGACTGAAACGTAATGAAAGGTTTGTGTTAACATGCCTGAGACAGACAATATCAAGGTGAAAATGGAAAGATGTATTCTCACAGGAAGTGAAGAGAAGATATTAGCATTAGATGTTAGTTGGATCTCCTTCCAGGCTAACCTTCAGAGCAGTAACTGCAGGCTCTCACTGATAGGCTCAGTAATCATCGGGCCCAGACCCACAAAACAATCACTTTGATAATTGGCAACAACAGCTTAGGCAGGGAGCGCATCTGCCTCAAATAACATAATTAACAAATAGGCTGTTCTTTTTCATTGAAAGTTTGTTAAAAGATACAAGGTCAGTGTAATCTCCGGAGAGGTTCGCGGAGATGCGATTGCCTGATATGAATATGCATTCTCTTTCAACCACTTACTGATACACCATGGGTTGAGTTCCCAGATAGGGATTAGGCTTAGTCCTGGATTACATTTTAAAAAGTGCATTAAGAAGTACATACTTTATTCATACCAAGTGTTTTATTTTGGAATAACTTATGTCAAGTTATGACAAGTGTATTTAAATTGAATTCAATCTCTGATTAAGTGTATATACACAGTTGTTCCTATATATTAGAAGAGTTAAGATACACTTTAGTGCGACCTACAATACAAATAACAAAAAATCTAAATCTAAATCTAGTTGTTCAACTGACTAAGACAAATTCCACACTAGGGTTGTTCATGTGACACTTTTTTTTCTTTTTTTTTCTTTGCTTTTATTCAGGTTTATTTCCTTACCACACATTATTTAAAATCTATTACTTTACAATACATGTTTCTAAAAGCACAAGACATTAAATAAAATACATGAATTCAAAAAAGTGCTATTTATATACATACCACTGATGTTCTAAAGTGTGTTTCTTTTTTACAAGGGTAATTCCTGCCCGGGAATCTGACCCCAAAAGTTTTGAAGCAATTTTTATGTCACTGTAATTTTTAAGCTGAACACTGGACAAAACTCTTCTAGATATAATGAGAAAGAAAGGTAATATAAAATGGTATTAAAATTAAACAGACACAATCTGCAGGCTTTGGAATACATAAAGCCCATTTAGAAAGCTAATTTATCTTAGTTGCATATGCAGACTCATAAATATGGCTTGCAATATGATTAATGTCTGACTAGACTCCTTTCAGCATCTTAAATCACCGTCAAATTTCCAACTGCAATAAACATCACCCAACAGAATAACTTTACTCAAAGCTGTACGACAAATATTAACATAATTGTTTAGCGTTGCCAAAATATTCAGCAGATTTCACTAAAAAGAAATTAAAAGAAGGGCAATGTGTGACAAATCCGAGTTAGCGGTGTAACGTAATCAGATGTAAATGAGAAGATGAAGAGGCTGCTCATTAAGCTGAACAAACTAGGACAGCCTTGAAATTCATTGAAAGAGGGACACTTACTTATGCAGGCTACACTGACATAAAAGGACCCAATGGTAGACCAAAGGCATCAAAAGATGCAGGAAAGCAACTAGATATGTGGGGCTCAAGAAGCTGGCAGAGCACTGAAGAGAATTAGGTGAATAGGACTACAGTTAATGAGGTTGACATCATTTCCATGAGAAAGACCTAAAAATGAGCATGGTACACTCTGGCTGTCTCCGCGGTGTGACAAATTTGTGTGGCATGATGCAAGTTTTTGAGTTTCCTTGAGGTGAGCTATAGCTGTGAAATGCTGCATTTTCTATAACAGCGTGAAAAGCCTGCAAATTCTAACAACTCTCAGTGATTCTATACTATTTAATACAAATTCACTCTGAAAATCTGATGTTAAATCCAGCCTAAGCCCTAATCTTAACTACTCACCTGTTAAAAGACGTGCCCTCCGGAGCTTTCCTACAAGGAGCTGATCCTACCATCTCTATACTACATAAAAGACTTCAAAGATTTAAATATATAGCATAAATGATAGCATAATGACAGTACTTCAAGACATTTTTATAATATATAATGTGTCTTGATATGTGTTTCATCTGACATATGAAATAAATGGACAAAGAAAGAGCCTATCACTAAATCAAATCACTAAATCAAGTAAACAAGTATAATCATGCTCTCCTTATAATGAATAATTCTGTTTGGTTCTGCTGTAGGCAATATCACAATACGCTCAAGACACATCGCGACGTATAAAAGAATCTTCATATTGCTCAGCTCTATTCTTGTACCTTTGTTCGCTTTTAAAGCCAAAAGTTAGTGCAGGCCATGACCGATGCCTCTGCACTGTACCACTGAGGGAAAATTACTGCACCACTAATTTAAGCCACCGAAGGAAGCAAATACTCTCATATATGCAGGAAAGGGGAGCAGTCTTCCCAGTCCAAGCTCTCCAATCAGCCAGCAGGCAAACCAGAGGCTGCTTTCGAAACAAGCATTGTGTTTAATATTCATGCATCTCAGCATGCATTTAGAAAAAAAACTGAAATGGCAAAGGCTAACGAATACCCATAACACATGTTAATACGTTTTGAGATCTGGGTTTTACTGGGTTTTACTCTAGATATTTACTGAGAAAAAATTCAGATATGTGTGTTTAATGCAATCAGGACAAAAAAAAACCCTAAAACTCTTTGGTGCTACTTAGTATTTATATAGGTTCCTTAAAGCAGGACTCTCAGAGTTCCTTTTGAAATGGAAAAGCTAAACAACAGCTAATTCATAACAGTGTTTCCAACACCAATTAGTCAGACTAGTAACTATAATCCCTGTGGCCTATCAGGACTGGAGGTGTGCTGGTTAAATGCAAAGACATCTACGAGCTGGCCTTTATCGCCGAGGGATACATTAAAATAGCTCAAGAACAGAGCTCACATGGAATACTTGGAAGAAATTCAAACACGCTGAACGTTGCCCGAAGCAGAGTTGAGTCAGTCACTGGGAGGTGGAGAGTGTATGGCACCACCCAGACTCTGCCTATATCAGGAGCGAGCGGGGGGTCCGCCACTGTCAGAAAAGCTTAACATCAGAACCTGCGCAGGATCATGTTAGATTTCCCAGTGAGGTCCAACGCTCTGTGAAAGCAAACCTCTGGACTTCCATCGAGATGCTGCAATACTGCGTCTACAATAGCTGCTGCTCATCTCTGCTTTTTAAAACAGGCTGCATCTGCCATCACCGACCACGAGACAGACCATTCTCATAATTAAGACCCACCGTCCTCCGCTGCATGCAGATGCAGCAACCTCAACTTGATGCGATGGGCTCTCGCAATTAGTCATCTCATGCCATTCAAACACTTGACAAAAAAGAAAGATAATCCATGAGGAGATGGGTGGGCTACACTAAGAGCCAGTCTTTTGACAAGAGCAGCGAAAAAAGACATCTAAGGAGATGAGCTTTTTAAATTCTGACCATATAGAGAAGGACTGCCGGCTTAGCTAACCAACATATGAATTCCTCTGTGAATGTGCTTAACGTGGCTTAAAGACAAAATGGGCTTTTGTTTATGAGTCTGCTAAGTCCATCTTAAATCGATACTTCCTCGCTCATGCTGCCGGTCTGATACCTGCATCTCCCACAGCCGCCCTACAAAGAACAGACAGGTCCTTTGCGTTCCTGGAAGGACATGTTTCATGAGTGAGAGAGATTCTCTCAAGGGGGGTTCCTTCGCTTTCCCCAGGTCAACGCTGAAGTGCAGAGGGGTAAGGATCACAGCCTTGGTGAGGGCTGCTCCCGGGATTAGGAGCGCAGTACACCGAGTTTGGCAGATTGTAGGGATTTGTGGATTTCGGGGGAGGGATTGCAGGCTGTGCGTGGGGAGCTGGGTGGAGATTGAGACCAGATGGCTATGATTTTGGCACAATTATCCTCCTGCATTGTCACTGATCTCCATCATTCTGCTACCTCCCTCCCAGGAAGCCCAGCTCATCTAAGGCAGCGACGAAAGCGCCAAGTCATTTAATGGAAAAATCTTTAAAGTGACTTAACTTAGCACACCCAGCAACACATGGGCATGTGTGTGGGCGTGACCTTTAGTCTCCCGATGTTCTGTGTTTTGGGACAAGATGAACAGAGAGCTTAAACAGAAGCTTAAATCATAAACTCTGACTCACTGGTTCTTCCTTTTTTTTCGCTTCAAGGGCAAAAACTTATGACTGGATATATCACATCTGTCAAAATTTTTTTTAAAAAACATCTATCTCCAAAATGCTAACTTTAGAATTTTCTTAACTTTTAAAGTAAGTTAATGCAAAGAGATTTTGGAGCATTTCTATTGGTCCGTGTATGATAAAGTGTTGAAATGGAGATCAATGTTTTTTTTCTTTCGTGGACAGTACCATGACCTACCGTCCATTCACGTAAATGCAGTCTATAAAAAGTAATAAAATATAAAACATACATGCTCATGGGATATTCCTGCGAGTTGTAAGAACACTGTATACCAGTCTCAGATTAAAGCAGACAGATGCAGCTTTTCAGAACATTCCATTTCAAACAGCTAAGAGCCCTAGCAAGCAGAAAAGGAAGGAACTATACAATTGTTAGCAATCTTGAAAGGTAGCCATCAATAGTGCGAGACTGCGAGAAAACGGCCAAAGAAGAAAGAAAGAGAAAGACTGAGGCGAACAATAAGAAGAATGAAAGAAAGGAGGAAAGCTCCAGGTTTGGGTTATGCTGTTGACAGACTCCTACGCAGGATAAATCTCACCAAAACCATTCAGAACTAAGGTGCATGATGTAACCACAGGAACGATGAGCAAACCCAAACCCCACACAATAGCCAATGGAGGGGAATATTGTTAAACCTCTGGACGCCACACAGAGAAAATCAATTTATTAACATTTGAAGCCCAAAACTCCAAACCTTAGGCGGCAAAAAAGTACACTATAAATACTAGCATTCCAGCCTCTACCTGCCAAGAGAAAAAAGAGCGCATATATGCTTTTGTATTCGAGTCTATCATTTTGTAATCCACCTTAGGGCTTGACAGCTTTATCGCCGCAAATATATCATTTTTTTCTTTTCTAGGTTAAAGCAGGTGTCATTTCTGCTCTTTCATTCTGCAGCTAACACGCTGCACACCGCAGTGGAAGTGCTGTGACCGAAAGGCTCGACGAAATGACATGAGGAGCAACAGGAATATTAGATGTATAAACAGACGGTTTTCATTTCAGGTCTCGGTTGGAAAAAAAAGACACGCGCTAAAGCAAAAAATAGACCGCGACAGTATGAGGTTCTCTCTCTCTCTCTGTCAAAATAGGAGTTGGACGCTTTGAAGTACTCCGCTTTAAAGGAACCCGAGGCGGTTCAGTGTAATTATTTAGCACTTAAGCCCACCAGACTCAAGTCAACAATGTATTTTTCAAGTTTTATGACAAATTATGCCCCTGACAAAACAACAAAAAAAAACATTAAAAGAGATTTGTTTATCCATGTATGTTTTTAGAGGGTAATAAGAAATGTCTTCAACAAATCACAACACCGAGAACTGCTGCAGTTTACTATCTGTCCATGGTTACGAGTTCCATACACTCGCCAGCCATAAATATTTAGAGAACGTATGAATACATATCGCCAAATCAGATGACACAGGCCAACACTTTTGTGATGAAATCTTATTTGCATTAGTCAAAAAATGTATCTGCAACCTGAGACGCCATATCTTACTATATCTTATTAGTATGCTAATGTGTATGATAATCGCATAATTATCATACAGCCATCAGCTCCCATCAGAACCGAGAATTAACAAGCCCCATTAAATCAAGTAAGTTAAAATTTCCGAGGCTGTAAAGACACTCATTTCTATGCGCCACGCTGCCTCCTCTCAGCCATATTTAGCCACATTTTTGCTGACTTGCTTTTGTCCCCTGGCAGCGGAAGCCAAAGTTCAAACGCAACACTTGTCCAGCATGCCTAACAAAGCCATCGGAAAGTGCTCGGCTCCTCCAGTCGTCCAGCAATAGGGGAAGGAAGACCAGAGTCAGAGCTTGTGCTGTACTTTGATCATTCGGCATTACTACCTAAAGTCAGTCCTATCTGACTGTGATCTGAGCACTCGAGGTCTGGCTGGCAGAAAGAGTGATTCTGGAAATACAGAGAGTGTATGTGAGAACTCCAGTGCACCCATAATCCACATTCTACATGAATGTGATCAGAACTATGATCAGAAAAGGCTTTTTAGCATCATTATTTTGGACAAATATTCTTCAGGAAAAGATTTTGAAATCATATGAAATGCTTTTACTATACTACGGTAGTGGTTTTAAAGCTCAAAGTGAACTTTATTGTCATCTCAAACATATACAAGTATACAGAGAAGCTCAGGTTCCACAGTGTACACACAGTGCAACAGAAATAAGACGTTGTGCAACATACAGAACAGCACAAATAAAAAAGTATAAATAAGAGTAAGGTTTGAAAGTTCAATGCTTCTCTAATCGTACAATTATAAGTACAATTTCTATGTTTCGCTTGTGAGTCGCAGCTTCCTCGCTGATTGCGGTCCTTATAAACCCCTAGCCACAAAACAGAAGCAGCAGTAGTCCAACGGTTTAAAAAAATGTATTCTTCACATAACAATCAACACAAATGATTCTGCAGCGTACACCATTATTTCAAACGCATGGAAATTTATTCCATGTTTCTGCAAAGGCCAGAAAACAAAGCACGCAGTTCTGTCAGTAAAGCTTTCACTTGACAAGCCGGGTGCTGCTTGTAATTCTATACCATTTCCTAGAGGTCAGATACAGTGTGTAAGGACACTAGTTATCATCAAGAGACGATAAAGGCAACGTGAAGTCATGCTTAGGGATGGGCGATATGGGAGAAATATAACATCACAATGCTTCAAAAAATGTTCACGATACACAATGTCAGAATGTTTATTTTTTAGATAAGATAAGATAACCCATTATTAGTCTCACAGGTGGGAAATTTGCATCTTATTTGACATCTGATAAGAACAGATAATAAATAGTATGTACCGATCCAGCCATGCAGTCCTTGCCCTTATCTCTGTCTCTTTTCACTCTTAGTTTACATTCTCCCTTGAGGCCGTGTACTTCTGTTGTTGTTTTGGTCAGCCTTTGCTCCGCCCTTCATCTGTATCATGTCTGTAATCCCTCCCATTATTGTTAATTTCATCCCAGTTTCATCTGTCCCTAGTTCCCAGTCTGTGTATATAGAGCCCTTTGCTCAGCCTTGGCCTTTTGTTGGGCACTGGATGTTTTTGGGTGTTGTTCCACAGAGTAGAGAGATTTTGTACTCATGTTACAATATCAGCATTCTTTAAGTATAGATAATGTCCACTATATTAAAAAAAACAAAACAAATTGTGACATAATTTATAATGATAATAATAAAACTCATCATAATGCCCAGGCCTAGTCATGCTTTGTAACACTTCACTCTTGAAAAGTGGTACCATAAACACTCAGTATGCCTTCAGCATAAGGGGATAATATAGGAAGAAACTATAGGAGGGGAAAAAAACTCTAAGAACAAGGACCTAAATAAATGGATGAATGAAGGTAGGACTGAGGAAGAAGGAAATGGGGTAGTAACGGCTGTAAAAAAGTTATTTTATTTTCTTACATCCATCCAAACAGCTCTGAAAATTCACTCCTCACAAGCGTGTGGCCCAGATATACAACTGTAAAGCAATTAAAGGCTTTTTTCCTCAACATTTCATCAAGCTTTACTGGAAAATCTTATGTATTGCTCCTCTAAACGTCTCGGTGTAATCATTCGGCTGGTCATGTGTGGGGGAAGATGCGCTGTAATGTGGAAGGCCCAGTGCTGCAGGGAGTAGCAGCACTGCTACGAGGAGTGTGGGTGAGGGCTCCTTGCGCTCTGACCCACCGTCTCGACAGAAACGTGGGGAGTGTGTGTGGCTAATGACCACCCAGGCGCCCTGTAATTCAGCGATGAAGACGTTCTCTCAGGCCAACTGCGAAGTGCAGGCTGGAAGCTTCCAGGGGCAGGCAGGTTAAAGAAAGAGCAGTTGCACTGACAGCGCAGAGTTAATGAGTCTTCCCGAGCTCCGCGCTTCAATCTGCCAAACGCATCACCAGTCAATATGCTGCACAGTCCCACAAGGAGTGCTTTGAGAAGCAGGAATTAAGGAAGGCAGGAATATTGCAGTGTGGGTAGTGTAAAGCTTCTGTTAGGCTGTCTTGCTCTGGAGATCTTTAATGCCTGCAGTATAAGGGACCCTGAGTGACATGTGACACTCAAAGACAATGTCTGTCAATGATTTCAAAGGAACCATATGCCAAAACCGCTCTGTCATGTCACATCGCTTCACATTTGAACGTCTTGACGGGTCCCATGCTGCCAAAGGGAAGTGGCAGCATGGGGTGCATTCTCTGAACGTCCTGGTCACTGGGCTAAGGGTCCTGTGGAGGGGAATAAGTACCTGTTTTGAAGCTCATTTACCTCACCCTTAACCACTGGGCTAGATATTTATGATGGCTCATTATTATTTATGCTATCCCTGTCATGAGAGACATTGTCCTAAATTTTAACCAGCACCTCCTCCCCAGTTCCAGTGCCCACACTCTAACCCTGAACTCTTTTAGCTACATTTAGCATGTCTGAAACGCAAGCAAGGCTGCAGTGAATTCACATGACAGTACTTCGGTTTCTCCTTGCCGGCCGGCACAAAGGCCCCCATCAGGACAGAGCGTCGTATCTCCTTGGCTGCCCTCTGAAAGAGCCCTAGCTCTATCATTGCCCTCCATGTCTCAGAGCCTCCAGACAGGAGGACCGTTAAAGGGACAGAGAGGTTCTCCGGCATCTTGTGTTTGCCCCACTTCTGTTTGCGGGCCAACACAGGAAACTTCACCAGGGTCCAAAACAACCTTGCCATGGGCTTCGACGGCTGAGAAATAACCTTCTCATTTCAGCCCTCGCCACTGTCCAACGCCATTATCAGGTTTTCATGCTCAGAAAGAAATTAAGGAATCCAACTTTTCTCATTTGTTCTCTGGGAAACATTTCATGTTTTGTGAGCGTAAAAATGATTACGCTTGCTGAACTCCACAGTAGCTATTCATTTCTACAGTATGAGAAAATCATTTTTATAGGCGCTCTGTTTATACAAGAAAAGTGATGAGTTAGGAGCAGAATGCAGAAGCCAAAAGGCCTATTAGCTGTGTATCGGTGATGCGGTATTTGCGTACATGTCCCTGACTCCAGAGAAAATGACAAAGATTTGATGATTTCTGCTCTGCACAATAGATTAGACAAAAATCCTGCACTGTTTATTGACTCCAGGTGGATTCTGAATGTGAGGGGATTAAGGTACAGCTGTAGCCTTTTTTTGCTATTTACTCCCATTTGGTTGTAAACCACAGTCGAGCAAACATAACAGTGGCTGGGGCAGTGACTCTTTATCACCCCTCCTTTCACTTCCACCGCTGTCCACACCTTGGTGATGATCATTTGCACCTGATTCCATTAGGGATGTTTGTGCAAAAGCTTGCCACTTTCATTTACCAAACTGTGTCTCTCAATGATGCAAACACCTCCCCAACACTCTCAGCCTAGGCAGCTCCTTCCAGGCACAGTGGAGGCTGGAGCCAAACCATTAGGACCACAAGGCAGAGTCTTACAGGCCCAACACAGGACCATTTGCAAGACCCCACCACATCGCTCAGTAGTAAAGCAGTAGTTGAAGGATACATACATCCCAAATGAATTCAGAGAGAACTCATTTAGCAGCAATCAGTAACTGCAGGGGTGCAGGGCCTGCTCACTTAAAGGAAAGTGTTCAAAGCATGTTCCAACGACTCATCTCCAAGTACTCGACAAAAGATGTGATTCCCTACATTCAGTTTAATGGGAGGGCCTAAAAAGACGCATATTCAAAATTACATGATATAAAAAGTGCTCTTCTCATCCCACTCAAAAACTGCGATTAGAAGCTACTTTCAAAGAGCTGGGCTGATTTATACAGCAGATTCTGAAATGACTTACTTGTATTTTCATAAAATTAGGCCTAGGTCTCCAAAAAAGTTGCTGAGGATGGCGCTACAGAAGAGACCATTTAAAGTCGTTATATATCTTGTCATTTAAGCAGATTAAAAATCGCAGCATCCTGATAGGTCACCTATATAAATTGAGTCCTGTGGGACATGTCTCTTTTGTAACCCTTAAAGTGCCACATATTCTGAGTGGAGATGATCTGTACTTCACGAAGAAAAACGTTAAATTGAGTCTTCATTCATTTACAGGCTGTACTGGCTTGGAATTGTTCTACTTAACTGCTGTTTTGTCCTAACTTCTGACTACAATGGACAAAGTGACACCACAAACGGCCACAGCTCCAAGCGCCAAGCAAGATTTTCCCACAGTGCCTCAGAGATAGTGAATAAATATTTGAATAGTTAAACTGCACTTTCTTAGTTTTTGTAAGAAATCAGCAATGCAAATATTTCAGTAGTTACTGCACATTCTTCTCACGATTCTTCTGTTCTAGGAGCAGAACCAGAGAGGCGTGCAGCTTCACATAGAAAAAACTCAGTCCAAGAGTCAACATTTGAACGTTTGGAAGAATAGTCCTGCATTATGCAGAAAGAATGCTGTTCAGCAAGTCTCCAAATCAAATTAATGGTCGTATTCTAAAGACTAGGGTACGATCAGCTGGACTCTTTCATATCTCTCCTGTCAAAATACTAATAAAAAATCAACATGGTTCACCTATTCACCTATTATTCAAATCATCCCCTTAGACCCTTTTCAGGCAAAGAATATGAAAGTGGAAGACCAGCCCCCAAGCGCAGCAATCAACTAACAAAGTGTCTCATCACCAGGTATTAGTTTTATAGTCAGCAACGTTTGCAAAGTGAAGTGAAACTTATATCCCACACAAATGAGGAAAAAGCAGATTTAATTCGAGAAGCCATTTAATTTCAAGTTCCACAGCAGCTGGGGCTGTGAATTGCCGGGAACTGCTCCTTGTCTTCAGAATGCTTATTAACTATTGGGCTCTGTCTTCAATACACCCCTCCAGACATTGGCCGGAATATTAATGTGGCAAATGAAAGACAGTCAATTGTTTGTAGCACTGTCTTTTGGAAGGTAGGCAATTTGGTAGTAATTCAAACATCAAAGGACTCCATGAACTTTTGCTAATCAGTAGACTTCAGTCACAGGCACATAAATAAGCTTAATCTAAACTGACAATTGTTCATCTAAATGATAAATCTCTGAATAATATTATTAGTCTAAAACGCCAGACGCCATCATCTCTTTCTTTGAACAGCTTTTACCCTAAAAGCCTCTTTTTGAAAGAAAATAGTGCGTCCGCCGTTCAGGAGACAGCCCTCCTTGACAGTGCATTCCAAAGTGTCCGGCTGAAGCCCAAGCAGTGCTGTATGGTATATGCATTGTTTTCACACAGCACTTTAAATTCTTTAGTTCAGCCCTTTGGCAAACGCTTTTTCAATGTTTTCCTCCTCACCACTCACTCCAGGCATTTCTGCCGGCTACCTGATCTGACATTATGCCTTTTATAAGGTTACATCCCACTCATCCCTCATTATTAGGCCCTCTGTGGTGCCATTATCACTTTAAATAAAGATAAAATAAACTGCACTTAGCCCTTAGATTTTCTGCTTACCAACTGGTCGAGCAGCTCTCCCTCCTTCTCTTTTCGCAACCAGCCCAGGACTGCAACTTCTGTTGCTCAACAATGACTCATTCATTTGACAGAGATTCACTAGATAGCTACTGTTGTAAGGGGCCTGTGTTTGACTCATTTGGCCCTGACTAGTTGACAAGCTCAAGCTGTACCATTTAGTTTTGGTCTGCAGCCAAGCAGGCGTGTCAAACAGATGTGGTTAGGATGTGTGATTTGTGAGGATGTTAGAGTGCTGTGGATGCAGCTGATTGAATTAGAAGTGTGCCGATATTAGATTTATAATGCTGTAGCAATTTGCCTAGTCTTTCTCAGTCTACTGATGGCATCATCTATGGATTGGAAAAAGCTGCGACAGAATGGTGAGGTCATTATACTGTCTGGCATATTAAGATGCGGATTTCACATTTCCATCTTCTGTGTTCCATCACAACAAAGCAAATATTGCAAACATAATGACTACCGGAGGTTATGGGTGATTTATTTTTTATTTTTTGATGATGAAATCTGTGAATTCAATCGAATTCTACCTGCACTGTACAGCGTAAAAAGTCATTTTCACCAAGAAGAAAGTCCGGAGACAAAAAAGTCCATCCAAATCTACCAGCAATTGTGATCAAATCATTTGAAAAGCTGCTACAGCTTCTACTGGAAATACTAAGGCATTCGTAAGCCCGTAAGCCCTCACAGTAAATCCTATATCAGGCACAATAACAAATGTTTTCTCTCATCCAGAAACAGAAAGTTTTTGAAAAACGCATGTCAAAAAAAAACCTGGTGGTTTACTCCGATTTGACCTTGGTGGGCCCCCTCCAGATTAAGCAGGCACGGTTCCTTTAGACTGCCTGGCTTTTCTGAGAACAAAACTTGTTTGCCAGGACTGTTCTGAAAGAACGTTATTGAAGGTTCTTTAGTGGAAAGGCTCCCCGCAATACGGCCTCTCAGATCCGTGTTGGGTGAAGTGATGGAGTTCAAAGCTGCACACTGAGAACAATTATTCTAAGCTCCCATGGTGATTGCTTTTGCTTTCCATCAAAAGATGCCATCAAACCCCATGGTTTACCAGCGCTAAATAACGAGGCTCCATTAGAAGCTGCGGAGACATTCTGAGGAGCCATGCCTCGTGGGCTCCGGATCACATAAGCTGTTAACAGATGAAGAGAAGAGCTTTCTTCAACAACAGAAGCTTGCATATGCAAGCTATGGTCATCTCGAAGCCGTCACTAAAGTAACTTCAAAGCAGGTGACGGGTCTCCGGGGTAAAGATGTGACTTTTCACAGCCACAACAGTTTTGTGAAGGAAGCATCGTAATGGCAGGAAACTACACATAATTATCTGAAGGTGAGCCGACAGTTCCCCCCCCCCCCCCACCCCCTTCCCAGATATGTTGTGTACGAGTTAAAAGCCTGATTTACATTTATATTGCAAAGCCTGCCTTGTGCTTGTAATTGTTGTTGTGGAGCCCCCACCTTCCCCCCAACCACTCCCACTCCCATACATAGGCACCCTGTGTCGTGCAATCAGCCTCTGTTCCCACCTGCACCGGGGCTGTGAGACAGACAGCCAAGTCAATCCAGGTGTAATTCTGAGCTCTACCACAAAATTCCCACAGACACTGAAGCCCTTATCAGATCAGCAGCTCAATTCTTCAAAGTGCCTCCTGTCCCACAACACAAAATACATCTTCCTCGCTCTGTCCCATGCAGAATTTAACAAGGCCGTCAGTGCATTTACTGGCTTGTTTACTCATATCTCTCAACCACTGCCAGGAAATACAATATAACAACTGTTTGAGATGCTGGGTAAATATGTGGAGGCATCGCGGTGATTCATCGCTGCAATATAATGCAAGAAGTGCAGAATAAAGTGATTTTGATGTTTTCTCAAACTATCCCTTGCAGCAAATGAGGGGGAAAATAAATGACCAAATGATGGATTTCACAGAAAAGGGAAGAAAAAAGGCTGGCAGCACACACACGAGCTACCTCACACACTCTTTCGTCTTGTACAAACACACACGCACGCAAACAGTTGGATTTAGATTTAAAAAATCATTAATTACTAAATTAGCCCATTCAAAGCTTAACTGTGGATGAGATACCAAAAAAATGGGATGCGCATGTGTGCCTCAAAGCCATACATACAAAACGTCTAAGAAACATCACTGGCACCTTTGCACCATCTTCTAAACATATATTTTGTAGGAGAGACATTACTGCAGAGGTGAAACTACTGAGGAAACGTGAAGAAATGCCACAAGGAAACGTTTTCTACGACTCCCATTATCAGGTTCTGCAGGCTTTGCTCTCCGCTCCGAGTTTAATGGTCTTTGCCGAGCGGCTGGTATTACTTTTGTTTTATGTGCATTGCACATCAATTTGGAGCCCATTTATCCCCCACATAATCTGCTGAGATGCACTTTGAATGATTCGGAAGGAGCGCAGATTGCACAGAGCAGCCGCTACATCTCCCACTCTTCCATTATTATTTTCTCTTTACTTATTTATGGGATAATCTGTCTGCCCGGTATCAAATTACCCAAAAACAAATATGAGAGAGAGAGAATCCAGCAGCTGAATGCATCGCCAAAGGCAAATGGGGACCAATTTCATCGCAATGCCGTGCTGACCCAATCTGGGCGGACTCTACGCGCTCCTTTAGACAGAAAGAGGAATCAGCCTGTTTCAGGGGAAACTAGAGAGCATTTACCTGTTTTTCTTTTTCCACGTTTCACAACACCACGGATTCTTACTTAATCCTGCTACCTGACTTAAAAAAAAGGTATCAAGGCTGTGATGAACAAATAAATAAACAGCAGTGAAAAGATGTAACAGGTGGGGGGTAAAGACCACTGGCTGGACTGTCCTTGAAAACAGAGCAAGGAGAAATAGCTGTTTTACTTCAAGAACAACCGTAGAAACTTGTGTTTTGAGAAAGAGGTGAACAAACGGGCAAGCCGATGGTTGCTTCCCCAGGCAGGAGCAGCTAAGAAATGATTTCATCGTCCATGCATCAGCTGCCACAGACCAGGCTCCTTATAAAGAGACACGACAACTCAGCAATAATAATGAGAGTCGCAAAACGGGACACTTGGAGGACGTGAAATAGTGTTTAGTTTATATGCAGCTTTCACTCTTCTAATCACAGAGGTCAAATGTAAATGATATATACCTTTAGCCAACACTTCTAACATGCCCGAAAGAGACTCACATAACAGCAATGGTTTGCTTTTTATGCCACAGATACTGCCACAGTCCATGTTCCACAAAAGCCCAGCTCTGTTTGCAATATAATTGTCAGTGGATACATTGACAGCATCTTGTTGCCGGGGACTCAGTGCGTGGGCAGCAGAACGGCATGCTGCACAGTCCAGCCGCCACACTAGAGAAGCAGTGCTGACAACGCCAGTGTTGTTTATGACACTTAAGCAGTTAACATGATCCCTTTAGGAACTAGGCAGCAATGAGAGTGCTGCAAAGGAGGGCCCCAGACATCCAACA
>JBBPCZ010000037.1:16171732-16184044 GCA_037974445.1 Brycinus macrolepidotus | reverse complement strand
ACACTTGAGTATATATATATATATATATATATATATATACTGAATTCATAATGTGTTTCTCATTTTTGCACTTGGTTCAGCCCTCAGGACTGTTTTAAAGAGGTCCACGGTGCAGGGCAGCTAGCTTTCAATGCGATTGTCCCGAATGCTGTGGGGTAGAGCTCTAGCACTTCCCCTTCACAGTTTGAGTGGCAGCAGGGCCAAGCCACAGATAAAAGGATGAGACGGAGGGTGTCGTCTCTTGAAGGGGTGTCAGATCACATAAACTCGTCCTCTGCTTCTGTTTTTCCAGCCGCAACGCTCTGATTTCGCTGTCAGCAGATGCTAAATAAATCCAGCCTTCATTTGTAACACAAGTATTCACAACGGTAAGAAAAAAAGGTCCCCGGAGGCTCTTGGAGACAGAGACTATTCGGTCTTCAGTCGTGAACACCTGATAGCTTTTCATCATGCCAGTAAGTGCTTCCCACAGTCGCAGTTACTCTGCTGGAGGATGCAGAAAGCTGATGTTAGGCCCCTGAGTGGCAAGTGGTAAAATTGCTATGCAGCAGGATAAGGGCGAGTACTTTTCTTAGGACTCGGGTTTTTAATTCCAACTGTGCTAAGTGTGGTGGAAGGAGACCTATGACACACATAACGTGTGTATTTTAAGACTAACAGTCCTGTACCCTAACCTACACAAAGCTAAGGGCTCATAGTCAGAGTGGCCCAGAGCAGCGTGCTTCCATGAAATGATTTGGCGGTTACATTTGCCACCCTGAAATACACTAGTCAAACACTGGTAGAAACATTCGCCACATCAGTCATAGAAAATAAAAGAACAAAGGGTTTGTAGTGGTCAAATCCTCATGCTATCCACACTGACGTCTGGATCTGGTACAATACAACCATTCCAACTGAGGACAGCATGTTTCATTGGTTATACCCACTGCAACAATAAATCCCATCTTGTCACATCTCTGATTACAGGGGGTCCTCGGGTTACAAGAGTCTCGACAAACGACGTTTCGAGTTTACGACACTCATTCCCATAAAAACTTTTAAAAATGAAGACGTGAGTGTTTCGGCTTACGCTGTCAGAGTCGTACTTATGGACTACGTGGGCGAACTAGTTTGGTTGCGCGCAGCGGAAGAATACATAGTATACGCAGAATACGTAGTAACTCGGTGTATTAGTGGGGGAGTTGGCGTCCCCCAGTACGCTTGGCTACGCCATTTTGGACTGTTAAAAGTGCAAGTGTTTTTACATTTATTTTTTGTATTTTTTTCTGTTACCACAGTACAGTGTACAAGTACAGTATATTTATGTCCTTTTCCTTTTTCTGTGGCTCAGTTGTGTTTTTATTTTCTAGATTATGATTTTACAGCTGTGTTAGGATCGGTAAGTGACTTAGGCTAGGGTGTGTTTCAACTTACACCAAAATTCGGGTTACATCACTGTCGTAGGAACGGATCTGTGTCGTAACTCGAGGACCCCCTGTATATGATTGTCTAGACAAAAATGGCTGCATTTGTTGCAGCTGAGCGGAAGCAGCACTTCTATTGAAAACAGGGAAAAGCTGTGGTACTTCAAACCAGCATTTACTTCCGACACCGCAAACGACGTATTCGTGTTTTCAGCAATCTGACTGCACACTTGATTTGCAACACCTTCTCTGCCCTCTTCACTCAGGTAGTATATGCGGCAGGATCTGTAACAAGTACACTCAACGTTATATCTGTAGTACCTTATATAATGGAAATTCCAGTCTCAAGGGTTTTGATATGAGGCAAGAGGTCTAAAAGAAATACTAGCCTTCAAAATGTGACCAATCGCAATGCAGTACAGACGTACCATAAAGAAATTAAACACACAAATTTCATTAGTAACCAAACGCCACTAAAAGTCCACTATTTTCCTCAGAAATACACTTGAGTAAAAATATTTACCATTGCCACATTTGGTGTTTGATAGGAATAGAAGCCCTGCAGCAGTGATAGAATCTCAAAAAGTAAATTAAATCGTTCCACTGAACCTCGATTGACCACGCTGATTTTAAGATTATGATTCCTTGGGGCTAAAAAGGGCCTCCACCTCCTTTTTTGCTTGTATTTTATTTCTGTTAAGGTCCCCTGTAACATTTGTGTGGTTTTATGTACCGAAAACAGTCATAATTAATTTCTACCACCTTCCCATGACCATTTCCAACCTCTCTTTATCCCTTACAATTAAACATTCTGTTTTTGTCACCGAGACTGATGTATGTAAATGAGTGTGGACTGGCTGTTGTGTATTGTCCATTTATGGGCATTATGAACTGTGCGGCAAATCGTACATTTTTAAACTTTAACAGTGCATAAATGCCACATTGACCTCAATCATTTAAAAAACAAAAAAAAGGGAGGAAAATTCAGTTTTCCACCAAATGGTCCTTTTAATATTCGCTTTCATTATTTATCACAGTAAAAGCACCTTCCATCAAACTCACGTAAAAGTTTCTACGTTTCAATTCACATTATAGTGACAGCGCCAAACAGCCTATTTTTATGTTTACTGGCCAAACACATGCAGGATCATGCTATAAGTAGCTATACTGCTAGGGTTCTGTGGAAGAGTCTTAGGCACCTACGCAAATAGTTTAAAGCCATTTTTCTTAGCGTGTGATACCACAATTAACATTAGAATAAATGCACACATTAATATTTGGTAATATTAATGTGAAAAAAATACTCAGCGCTCATCTAAACAGTTTTTAAATGTTATTTCCACAGGTGCCTTTTGCACAGTGCTGCATGATCCAGTAAAATGTTAGGCCTGAAAGGAATGCTGTGCCTTTTCTTAATAATCATGTACATGTTCTTTTTCTTGTAGATTGGGTGTCATGTCATTGCAGAAGCTGAGCTCTCTACATGCACTGTAACCAGTTTAAAGAAGAATGGAGAGTGCTGGGATGAGGCCACAGGATTTATCTGCTTTAACAGTGCAGTACATGAGCCGGAGAATCTGGAGGAGCTGTAAACGCGTCCTGACAGCGCACGCTAGGAAACGTCTTATTGATGCAAATAACTTTGGAGTTAACTAGTTCTCCTTTCACATTCCACCTGATTGTAATGGAGGAGGCAATGGAACCCATTCATGACACTTCTGTTTCCGTTGTCCCTGTTCTCGCAGTGGCAAAGCTGTAGGCTGTGGAAATCAAATCACACTGATTGAATAAATCAGTCCCTCCTATACCATGTCCTATACTGTTTTTTGTTTTGAGCTCCCGTTTTCCATTTTAAAAACGGAATGTAATTTTCACACTGAATCACAGTCAGGAGGCGACGTCTGTGCTTTAGCAGTAGGCGAAACACGATGACACTGAACCACATTCATGCGTGCATATCCAAACATATTTGAAAAACATTAATTTTTTTTAAAATCGAGGATAAGTCAAAAGTGGCAAAAAGCTAATCAAAATAAGGGCTGAATCGTGAACAGCAGCAGGCGAGGAATTTAAGATTAAAAAGTAGGTTAAAAGCGGTAAAGTAGTTGGATGACCCTTCAGGTGTCTCTAGTCTATAAATGTTTTTGTTTCCATAGTGATTGCTGGTTCAAATTTCATCCCATCAGTATAAAAGGTTCGGTCTTTAATTTGACGCTGAACAAAGCTGACAATGTCAACTGCTCCGAGTTGAGAGAAACCAAGCTATTAAGAGCCTGAGGGATGTCACTAAATTGGGAGGAAAGCCGATTATATATATATAATTATTTATTTATCTGAGAACAAAAACGAAAATGCTTAACAGGTTCCATTAACCAAAGGAAGGTTTTCAGCTTTGCTGTGATGGTAAGAAGAGAACGCACACACCGGTACACACGGGAAAGCAGTGAGCCCTGCAGGGCACTGTCTGGAGCGAACAGAACAAGTCACTGTTTTCTTGTAGGTGCTAGAAATGATTTTCAGAGTGAAGCACTCATTTGGGCCCCATCGCTATTGCTCTCCCTCTCAAGACTCAAAAGAGGGAGGGGAAAAAAAAAATCTCCCCTGATAGCCTCAGCATCTCAGCCCATATCCACTCGTAAAAGTGGTAATAAAGCTCGCCTCGTGAGATTTGATGTAGAGCTCCGGTGAGAATGCGAGTGCGAGCAATATTAAAAGCTTTGTTGCTGAAGTCAGATTCAAATTAGGAGTTTGTACTGTGTTCGACCCGAAATGTGTTTGTTCAGCTGTGTGTTGCTCCTTCGTACATTATGCTCGTGTGATCATCACACAAAATCAGCAAGTGGCATAATGAACCCTATTGAGAGGGAGCGGTTGAAAATAAGCCCATTCGAAATGAGATGAAGTTGGCCAGGTTCTACAGTACTTTACACAGAAAAGACATTAAGATTATGTCTGTCTTTGAAGTGTCATCGCGGGAACGTGGAAATGTCTTTTCCCAACACTCAACTCCATACACACACACACACACACACACACACACACACACACACACACACTTCTCTTTTGAGGGGAAAAAACAAGGCACAAAGTAAAAAAAAAAAAACAGAAGCTAGTAAAGGTGTGCTTATGAACATGCATACCTGCATCATTTCACAGTGTAATACATATACATGTGTGTGTGTGTGTGTGTGTGTGTGTATTTTCACACAGTATGAAGGGCTGCTGGTCTATGGAGTTACTAGTTTCTAGTCACTCCTCTACAGTGATTCTTTTATCTTGATATTTTGAATTGTTGTTTTTGAAGTTGTGTGAAAAAATATACATGTGTGTGTGTGTGTGTGTCTGTATGTGTGTGTGTGTGTGTGTGTGTGTGTTTGTATTTGTGTATGTGTGTGTGTGTGTGTGTGTGTGTGTGTGTTTGTATTTGTGTATGTGTGTGTGTGTGTGTGTGTGTGCCAGGAGGTATGCTTGTGTGTGGGTGTTTAAAAAGGTGTGTTTTTACAAAACAGTTTAATTCATACATACACATACATACACACATACATACATAAGCCCACCAAAAACGTGTTACGTTATTTCTTCTCTAATACTTATTTATGCATCCCCTCATCTTAATGACAGCATCAGTCCTCTCAGGTAAGGATTACACCGGTCTCCTGAGCGTTCTTGCCCATTTTAGTCCATTCTTCCTCTAACGTTGTGCTTCACATCCAAGTTGAACACAGTACTGACACTCCCACACTCCAGAATGACAACTGTAGGGTGTACTGGTCTAATTGGGAGTGTTACTGGCTCAACAGACATGATGGAACACTGACACCGCTCAGGAGAATCACCAGACTTCAACCCCAGCTCTCAGCTTGGAACAGCAGGTGAACTGCCTAAAGTGCACCACGTTCATGGAAGAGTGGGCTACAATGGACAGGAACTCAAGAGACTGGGTTACACACACACTCACACACACACACACATACACACAAACATATTATACACACATATATACAGATATGGGCAGTATTTCTGAAACAGGTATTTAAAATACCTATTTTAAACATAGTTTAAAAGTTAACACTTTCTATGATCATAAAAGAAAATATGCAGAATGACTCATGTAGCCTCTGAGTGGTCATTTGCCCAGTCTTGTTGAGATCAGCATGAAAACTGATCCAGAACGAGGTGGGAGACGTATAGGTTGCCAGCTTCCCATCGATTTTGAGCATAAATCGCTACAATTATAAACAGATCCTGTTAAATATCGCTGTCCTTTTTAGTAGCCTGGGCAAAATCTTTTACCACTTTACTGAACGTTCTTGCCAGCTAGGTGACCTGACTAGGGGCCCTCGCCTTTTATGTTAGCTTGCTGCTTTCAGCCTGTGTTCTCAGTGGCTGTGCAAGAAAAGAAAAAAAAAATGTGTTTCAGAGTTGTTTTGCAGCATCACTTCATAACGCCACGAGATAAGTCATTTGTTAAACACACGTTTTTTGCGCCTTATTGTCACTAACAACACCGAGCTGCAATGGCATTCAGCATCTGGCAGCGAACTCATCCGCCACCGGCGTTCGTTATAGCTCACAACTTCTCGCCATGTCTAAGGGCGTTTAATGGGGGGCTGTTTTCTGTTTTGTGAGAATTGCTCCCAAATAGGTCTGTAAGGGCATGATATTCGAAAATGCAAAGTGGTTTTCGCACCTCTGCAAGTCATAATGAGACAGGAGGCAGAGACAGGAGCATGGAGAGGCAGTACCCTGTGAGGAGAGACATGAGTGAGAGGAAGGTAAGGCAGCTGAGCTGGTGTAAGCTTGTACGCCGCACTCCCGAAAGTGCTAAAATGTTTGTACTTCCAAATGCGACAACTAAATAATTGATTACAAAATGATTGTACCTTAATTGAAGTAGCCGTAGGATCCCCCATTTGCATACCACGGCACGAACAAGTGCCTGATACATACACATACATCATTTATCACTATATTTATGATTAAGAGCCAGATGATTAACTAATTAAGTAAAAACTAGGTGCTATAGATAAAGGTGTTGGGAGCTGTCTGCTTAGGAACTTGTTTCTCACTGAGTCTGTGATGTGATGTGAAGTAGACCCTTCATCACCAAACACCAGTTAACTCAATCACGACAGAATTATGAGTCATTAATAAGCTGTTAGTTGCACATTAATCTGATGGTTACTCGGGGTGATCACAGGGGATCTGGGATGTAATGGGCATCTGATCTGTTGACTGGTTGCATATGTCAGATTTATGGCGCGCCTCGTTAGGCTGAGAAAAGCTGCTCTCATGCACTGTCCACTTAATCAGGGTCAGTGCGGTGCTGAGGGGACAGATCAGATGGGCCCGAGAGACAGAAGTGAATTTGTGCTCCATATGAAAAGTATTTTTAGTATTTTTAAAATACAAAGACAGTAGATTATTTGTTTATTTTGATATATGGCATAGCTGTCTTATTTAAAAATACATTTTAATGTATAGTTGCCCATCCCTGCACACACACAAATACATACACGCACACACATATATACATATATACCTGTATGTGTATGTATGTATGTACGTATATGTGTGTATATATATATATGTATATATATATATATATATATATGTGTGTGTGTGTGTGTGTGTGTATACACACATGCACGCACACACACACTCACACACACACTCTTACAGACACACAGCCCAAAGCACTGAGCCAAGTGTTCCGGGTCGTGTTCTTTAACACGCTTCTAATACGATATAATAAGAAAATAAGATCACCCATTAACTGCACCAGACTGAAACACGACCTGAGAGGCTGAACTGACTGTCTTTATCGTTACTTACCTGAATCAAATGTGTCAGCTTTTTACCACAACAACTATTCCAATACTATCATCATCTGTAACAACATCACTAGACATTACTAATGAAGGAACAAATCAGCCTCAACCACTTTTTATCCTCCCTCGGCCCTCATCTGACAGGGGAACGTCAAGTGCACATACAAGTCAGTCTGACAGGAGAAGAGAAGAGAAGAGAAGAGAGAAGAGAAGAGAAGAGAGGAGAACAGACGAGAGGAGAAGAGAGAAGAGAAGATAGGGGAAGAGAAGAGAGGAGGAGAGAAGAGAGGAGAAGAGAAGATAGGAGAACAGAAGAGAAGAGAAGAGAGAAGAGAAGATAGGGGAAGAGAAGAGAGGAGAGAAGAGAGGGAGGCAGAGACGGAGAGAGCTCGGCTTACTTACCCAGACCCAGGAGCCAGGAGAGGGTGAGGAACCCGGGGAGCATGGCAGGAGGAGGAGAGGCAGGGAAAGAGTGCCGCTCGGTGGAAAAAAACACTCAAAAGTCTCTCGGACAGAGTGGACTTGTCCAAGAAGCTGGAGTCAGTAAGTGAACGTCAGTCAGCCTCCTGCTGCTGGACAGCTCTCACTCCACTCCGTCCCCTCTGAGTGTCCCCTCTGGGGACTCGCTCTGGACACTTTCTCACTTGTCCGACAGAGGAAAGCGCAGGTATCTTCCGCGTGGCCCGTGCACGGGACCGGGTTCTTCTCCTCGCGCCTCGTCGTTGCACTTGCTTGCGTGTTTCTCCGCTTTTCTCTCTCTCGCGCTCTGCCTCGCTCTCCCGCGCTCGAGACCGTTGTTACTTTTTCCCCACCCGCATTCCGACCAAGCCCCGCCCACTCAGGGCTTCAATTGGCTCCTAATGTCCCGTCTCCTGCGCTGGGATTGGCTACCCCGCACTTAGCCCCGCCCCTCCTCCTTCTACACGCTCCTCCCCCCTCCCAGACTGACATGACACGAAATGGACATTTAACTCTTACCTCCGGAGGACTGAATGGAGAGGCTGACAGAGACAAATGAGGTCTCGCACGCCTCAGACAGCGAGCTGAGTCTGAAACGTGAATGGAGAGATTCAGAGGAAGGAAACTGGAAGTGGGGAAGAACTTTAAAGTGACAGAAGCAGCAGCAACAACAACGATGTATATTTATATTTTTGTATTATTTGTATAGTGTACTTTTTATACTATACTTTTGTGTTGTATAGCTTTTATTCTGTAGTTTTTGCTGCTCTTACTTTTGTTCTGTCCACTTTCAGCCATAACAATGCAAATTTCCAACTTTTGGGACTAATAAAGGTTTATCTTATCTTATCTTGTAGTGATAACAATAATATTGTCATTGGGTTGTTCACATGTGCTGGTAATCAGTATTAAATTGTGCAATAATATCGTGAAGATATCGTTATTGAGGATGTATTGCAATTTAGTGATTTAGGAACTGCGGTTTCAGAAGAGATTTAAAAGAATACAGAATATTGTTTGTTTGTTTGTTTGTTTGTTTAGCATTCTCCCACTGTGCCGTCAGGTTGTGATTGCATGCTTTATTTGATCTTTTACAGTTTTCTGGTCGGAGCTCCCTCACAGCTCATTGCCAAAGTTGCAGTGCCGTCCATTCATACTCTAAATGTGCTGCAGGTCAACCAAAAAAGCCTTAATGACCATTGAGACTGTCAAAAACAGTATTACAGAAATGAATGAAAACTGCTGTGCTGTCCTACAAAGTGCTGCAAGGGAAGACAGTGGAAAACCTAACTGCACTTCTTAATGGAAGCTTTAACACAACTTAAATATCAGTGTGGAGTCACTTAAACTGATAAATTCACTTAAACTGATAGATTCAAACTAGCTAAAAAATGAATGAGATAATAACTCAAGTCATTGTATTTCTACAAGGTGACTTCAAACAGGCCAACAACTGGTTGATTTTTAAAGATTGTTTAAGTGTTACTGGATTTAAAGTGTTATAAGCTTGTCTACAGTCAGTGACGTGACAAGTTTGAATTATTTTATCGGGACATTAAGTGTGCCATCACATATGAACAGCTGTATATACACACTCGGAATGAATCATGGACGGCTCCGTTTAGTATCGGCAGCTGGAGAAACTCGATACAAGAATTTTCCGACCAGCTGGCTACCTTTGAGTGTACTCTGTGTTGTGTTATTATAGCTTCACTTGATAAGATTTTTGTTTTTGGAATGTTTTCTTTCATTTGAGTTATTCTGTAAAGCTTGCCTCATTCTCATTGGCTCCTGGTATGATATATTTGCATACTGGGCGTGTCTTCACCCCTTGTTTAACTTACTATCCTTGTGTTGTTCTTTACCCTGGGATTTTGATAATGTTAGTATTGGTATTGGGTATTGGGCCACACTTTTTAAAATCAGTGATACATAAGTCAAGACACCCTTCTCCTGCTGCTGAGCGAAGGTTAGTCCCGTCTGACTTTTGTACTAAACTCCCAGCATTTTGCTGAGTTCATTTTAATAAGCTAGAAAAACTGTTACTTCTAAGCCTGAAGTGCCTAATAATGTTGAGATCAATACAATGAACAGAGAACACTGTATAATTTCCTCAGTTCAGGGAACTATTTACGGTCAAATCATTTGACTTATTAAACTTAAATGGTTTGAGGCAGTTTATTCAAAACATTCGGTCAGCGTAGGCACTCTGACTGATCTGCAGTTATGCAGACCCATGTGCAGGAAGTTGTGTCTTCTGGGCCCTTTCTGTCATAGTCAGCATTAACCTTTTCAGTAGTTTGTGCTACAGGAGCTCTTTTGTGGGATCAAACCAAGTGGGCTCGCCTTCATTTTCCTCACACACCACAATGATGAGCCATTGTACCAAGAAAATCATGTTCACGTTAGTAACATTGTTTTAATGCTGGCTGTGGCTGATCTGTACGTATGGAAAAGCTGAAATTACAGCTCATCACTCGCGTCGTGACATGATGGTACAATGCACTTTAACATCCCACTTGCACATTGTACATTCGTAAATCTGCCAGATTGCTTCTACAGTTATAACTTAAAAAAAAAAAAAATCTAATTTAGCTTACAAATTTTACCTCAAACTTGTGTTGCTCCATGTTTAAGCTGTTTTACTTTTTTTTAGATTTGTGTTTTAGAAATTTTCAGATTTGTGTTTCTAAATTCAAAATTGTACTTACTTTTATACTTATTTCTACTTTACTTGTACTTATTTTTATTTGTTTTAGAAATTTCCAGATTTGTGTTTAATTTAAAATTGTACTTATTATTATAGTGTTTGCACAGTCATAAAAGGAGCAGTTCAGGATACATTTCACTGCGTGTCATACTTGTATAACTATGCATGTGACAGATAAAGAATCTTGAATCTCTGATTGAAAAATAAAAACAGGTTCGTTTCACTTGAATTTGCAGCTTTTGTGTTTGTGTCTTTGTGTACCAAACTCATGGCTGATGACAGTGTCGAAGCCTACATTGGCACATTCAAGCGAGTGGCCACTAGGGAGTGATGGTCCGGCCGTGAACATTTTATCCCCATTCTTTACAGGGGAGGCTCAACACACTGTCTGAGGAAGATGATGGACCATTTCCTTTGGACCTTAACCATGAATACATTCTAGTTACTGTAGATTATTCCACCCATTACTCTGAAGCTGCCCCCCTTACAAAAGCAACCTCCAAAACAATTGTACGGTAACTGTTCCTCCTTTTTAGTAGAGCTTCAATACCTAATGATATACTGACAGATCAGGGCACCCCTTTCCTTCCTAAGGTCATGGCAGATATATGTGATACACCTCTATGTATCACCCCAAACACTTTTACTGATGGAACACCTTAACCAGATATT
Organism: Brycinus macrolepidotus; assembly: GCA_037974445.1. NCBI lineage: Eukaryota > Metazoa > Chordata > Actinopteri > Characiformes > Alestidae > Brycinus > Brycinus macrolepidotus. Next base: position 16,172,966 of record JBBPCZ010000037.1, on the reverse strand, counting down.
GAAATGGATGCTAAAACAAGTAGCGCTCATTGTCATCCGTGAGGCCCCACAAGCTTGCAAGGTTTAGCCCGAGGGAACTTCTGTTTGGTGCCAACTGAAGGGTCTGCTCAACATTGCAACATTACTTTGATCAAGACACGAAGGCCAAAATTGATAAAAGCACTCCTATTATAAAAGAGCGCATGGCATCCAGGGGGTCACATCCTCCTTCTTGTTCCCAGCTTCAGTTGCAAGTGTCACGCACACAAGGTCTGTGACGCGTAAGGGCAACCGGAAATTAGCGCGTCACATGAGATAAAAGCGAGGCAACGCAGGTAGTCCACGCTCAGTCATTGAGTCCTCATCTCTCAACCATACTATCTTCCAGACCTTCTCACCGTGAGTACTCCGGTCCTAGTCATACCTTGTGTGTAAGTGAGAACACGGGTTCCTGTGGGAATCCTTACTCTAGTGTTAGAGCGTTCTTAGAGTAAAGTGCGTGATCTACCAACTCTCTCGCGTTACTCCGCGTTTGGGTTCTTCCATCACGCTACACTGGTGTAACGGTTGTCCTCTGTCGTGACAGCAAGTTCCTTGCTCGGTGGCAGGGCCCTGATGTCATCACAAAAATAGTAGGCCCTGTGAATTACCATCTGTGGCAGCCTGGTAAAAGGAATCTGAATAATTATACTATGTGAACTTACTAAAACATTGAATTGAACCAGTGTTATCTCTCTTAGCCTCATCTGTGCCCCTACCGGGTGGGAAAGAGCTGATACAGGTACACATAGCAGAGGATTTGACTCCGGCCCAGCGACAGGAGTTGAGGGAGTTGAGAGAACAATTCCATTGAACTCCGTTGAACCAAACTCATTCAGCATGACATAAAAAGCCCTCCAGGTGCAGTAGTCAGACAGTGGCCTTATCGAGTTCCTGCGGCTTGCCCGAGAGCCATATGGGAAGAGTTCAATCGTGATGTGATGGTATTATAGACGAGTCCACAAGTCCATAGTCCAGTCCCCTAGTCATAGTCCCAAAACCCAGTGGCAGTCGTAGGTTATGTAATGATTTTCAGAAACTAAATCAAATATCAGATTTCAACAGTTATCCACTCCTTCGGATAGACAACAGTTAGTCAGAGCCCGTCTTATTTCCACTCTGGATAAAGGCTATAGGCAAGTCTCTGGTCATCTCTAAGCTGGACTACTGCAACTCTCTACTGGCTGGACTGCCCCTGAAGGTAACGAGACCACTT
>JBBPCZ010000037.1:16128130-16143273 GCA_037974445.1 Brycinus macrolepidotus | reverse complement strand
ACATCACACACACACACACACACACCCCCACACACCCCCACACACCCCCACACACCCCCCCACACTCCCCCCCCCCCCCCACCCCCCCACCCCCCACCCCCCCCACACCCCACACCCCCCCCCCCCCCCCCCCCACCCCACCCCTCAACCTCCACTCCTCATACTCTGATCAAGCCTAATCAAATGTTTGCCTGCGCCCGCTCCCGCGTCTGACGGCATTTCAACTCCGGTGTCCCCCAAATGCATGTGGTGTTTATGTGTGACCTTGCTCATCACGCGCCTGAGCATTTATTGGCAAGTGAAGTCGCACAGTGTCTCAGGCTCTCGGCGCTTGTCTGAAATATGGATTTTATCATGAAATGGGAAAGGTCTCCTCTTGCACAGGGCCTTGATTGCATTGCCTGTCACAAGGCTGTGATAAGACAGTAAATGATTACTGCTTGACAGATGTTCATTTGAATCGTAATAGCAGGCGAAAAAGGTCAAAGCTAGAATCGTTTTGAGTTCTGTGAGTCCAGTCTGTCCTAGATTCACATAAATATAGTTCAATTTTATGACCAGAGTCAGAGAACAAACAGGAGGGGAGGTTTAGTTACAGCAATGAGATGCTAAAGGCCAGCCGATTTGTCAGTTGGCTGATAATATTGGCTGATACTGACGGTCTGTGGTTTTATCGGTGAAAAACTGCCACTAAATGGCTGATATTCACCAACTTTTTTTTTGCTTGCAGCTCCACAGACAATCGAACCTCCCATGTTTAACTGTGTTATGGAAACACAGCTAGCTTTAGCATGAGAATAGCACTACAAAGTCTTTTTAATGAAAAAATACTAATGAAAAGCAACTGGTAATTGAGGTATGATGGCTGAGAACTGATTGTCATAGCAGAGAGTAAAGCTCTGTTTAACTATATAACTATTGAACTTTTAATGTATAAAATTAAAATTTAAAATGTAAAATGATCTGAATTTTTGGACCCTTTATAATCACTATTGGACATAATTTGAGCCCCTTGTAATTGATGGCGGGGAAACAGTGTGTGCTTGAGCAGCATTTCCTTTTCATTTTTGTTCTGTTCTTTTCATTTTTTATGTAATTTATTGTCAGCAGTAGAATGTACAGATAGTGGGGATGGGTGGACCACTGGGACGGGCAGGAGAAAAGGCGGGTTGTTTTTTGTTTTCTTTTATTCTCTATGGTGATAAATTGTTGTTTGACTTGCATGAATAGAATTGTTTTAAATGATGTCAGGAAATAGTATTGGCCACAAAATGCTTAATTCGTTTAGGCCCTGTGATAAAGAGTGACAAGGAAAAATAATGCCAGGGGTAAGACGTACCCCCATGAAATAATGGGGTCAACTCACACATTTACTGAATGGCTGTTGTCTAATTTCTAGATCAGTGCATCCCTGTGAAGGGGCAGTGGTATTAACATCACCCCATAAATTTTTAGATAGATTTTCATCGTAACAAATTGTTCACTGGAATTTCACTGACTAGTATTGGTGTTACATGCGAACTGTAGTGATATAGTGGTCATTGGCTGGAATCAGGCATTTTGAGTCTTCTGGCTGGAGAGGAGTTTTGCACCTCAGCAGAGTGATCTGTTTCATCATGTTCTCTATCATTTACACTGACCAATTAAATGTAAAATGCCATTGCTTTGTTTAGTTGTTTGTTGTTATTATTGGTGGTATAATAATAATAATAATAATAATAAGAAGAAGAAGAAGAAGAAATTATAAGTATATAATTAACTAAAAATATCCCAAGCATTTATATTATAATATTGCCATTTGAATGTTATCTTTTCAGTTTCGGTTTGTTATGTTTTGAATAATAACACAATAAAAATCAATGATTATAATGATATATTAATAATATAATGTAAAATATATAACAGTATATAATATACAATATACTTATAAAACTATAACTCTGTTACATATAAACAACACAATCTGGGAAACTTTTTTTTAAGCTTACAATTCAATGCAAGATTCACCAAAGTGGTTCCTTTTTTTTCAGGTATGGCCCCTTTTTAATGATGAACAAAATTGACTGCTGTTATTTCCCCCAGCTGTTTGTAGGTTTATGCACAGATGTGTTTCAGCCTTACAGTAAATGGACATTGTTTTTTAGGAGGGCATATCCCCCTCCTTTTGCTCTGCTGGTGTAACAGCGGACACCGGTACGCCGGCACAGCATAAACAAATTAGTAGCAGGTGAGTATCTAATTAACCCCTGCTCTCGGAAACATCACTGCTGCTACCTGGGGTGTTGGAAGCCTTTCAGCATCAGGTGATACTGCCAAGGCACCGCCGCCGAAACCTCAGCTTGTCTTAATGACAAGCCGCTGGCTGTGGATCACTCCTTTCGCAGCCCACCAGCCATTTCGCTTCTTGTTGCCTCTTGTGATTAACCACCTTCATGCCCTCTTGACTGTGGAGAGCTCACAGATAAAATCCTTATGAAGTCCTACAGGCTTCTTCAGTGGACACCCGTCACTGTGGCTTGCTGGGGAGGAGTTTTTAGTGAAGGTATTGCGCTACTGTCTGCAGCAGTGCAGTGCAGCAGATCACAGTGGGCTTTTCCTCGCAGGCTTTTGAGAAGCGTAGGAGGAAACTCTGCCTGGACTCTTTCAGGCGCACTCGGCTAAGGCTGCTTTCCCTCAGCTCGCTCTCGGGCGGGCTGAGCCAGGCCTCTCCAAACCAAACCGAAAAACAAAAGTTCATCCGAGTTAATCTGCCATGTTGGGAGCTTCCGGGGTACCGGACGTTTGGGGAACTCTTTAGTGCCACAGAAATCTTTTCCTACCTTCTGATTGACACTGGCAATAGAACGTTTAACTCTGTTAATAACTGGTTAGAATGGCAAGAGGGTCCCAGGGAGTGGGTTTCTGTGTAGGTGGGTTTCTGTGTAAAGTTTGCATGTTCTCCCTGTGTCCCCTGTCGGTTTCCACCAGGTACTCTGGTTTCCTTCCAAAGCCCCCCCCAAAAAAAAGCATGTCCGGTGAATTGGAGAGGATAAATTGCCTCTAGGAGTGACTTTAGAAGTTATGACCACTGGGACTGGCTCCAGCACGACCCTGATTACGGATAAACAGTTCAGATAATAGATGGACGAACTGTTCAGGATCTGTTTCAGAAATGATTTAACTAATAATGCATTCTGGAAGTAAGATTGAAAACTGTAAAAGTTGCATGCTTTCTTTGTACGACTCCACTCATGGGTCTGCATTCCTCACTGTAGCCGGGGTCTGATATTTACTGGCTCTCCTTTGTAAACTGTCCAAAAGCTTGCATGTAATGGAGTTAAACAAATACCCACCGAAGCCTCGCAAAATATCACCCTCGTTTTTTAATGGCTATTTCAAACATGCCATTTCCTACCTTTTCTGTCTTGTTATTTTTAGCTTCTTGTTTGTATAATGTGAGCCAGTGGGGGGAGGATACCCCGAGGCAAGTGTTTGGGCAATGGTGTCCTCATGACAGAGGAGTCTCTCTAGTGGAATAAGGCTTGTCAGAAAGCATCAGTGTGACTCACCTCAGGAGAATAGGCAAAGCACATCAACGCTGCAGCCTTAGCCGGAATCAACGGGCGTCCGTACGAAAACATCAGCCACGCAGTGGGTTACGTGCCGGCTCATAATTATTATTTTCCCTCTTCTTTTTTGCCAAGGCCACCAACTACAATTTGCAACACTCTACAAGGCCATTCTCTCTCAGAGACCTACATGCAAAGGGAAGGAAAGCTCTCTGATCTTTTCTGGATGATCCACCTTTTGTTTAATCCGACTTGTGGATTTGTTGTCATCATTGTGACCCAGAGGAAGATGGGCTCCCCTTCTGAGTCTTGATTTCTCGCAAGGTCTCATCCTTGTGCTCCCTGGGAGTTTTTCCTGACACCGTCTCCCTCAGCGGTGCTCATTAGGGGGATTTCTGGACATGCTGCTATGAGAGGATATTATAAAAAGCCCTCCACTAATAAAATGTAATTGAATGGAATGGAGTTGAGCTCATGCTAAATTTGAGGACAAGCTTTTGTCTTCTCCTTCTTTCTTCACTGGATCTTGGATATGGTTCATCCTGCGCCACCTAATTAGACACAAAGGAATACCGGGGGCATTGGTGATTGGGTTTCCCTTCGTGGGGCGAAAGTCTCGGGGGCCACGGACCTGTTTTTGTGTGTCATTCCAGGGGAGATGAATGCCTCCTCTCTAACCGTGCGCGCCGACATGCGTTGTTCAAGCCCCCTGATGAATGATCCCCGCTGCTCCCTCTGCACCTGCGTATCCATTTCTCATGCCGAGATAAACCCGTTCCCATACGGCACTGGACCCAGGATGGCTGTGGCGAAATCCAGGCCACGCTGCCTTCTCTTAAGACTCTGCAGAGGCTTTCAGCCTGGCTGCTTGCTCCAGATTTTTGGTCGATACCTTAAAATCCGAGCTGTGCACTAATTACCCGCCCAATTCCCAAATTGCAGTTGCCACACAAAAGTGTGAGGCATATTAATGAATGCAATTTCAGCTTAATTTCAACTTACGTGGCAGCTAGCTAACGTACATCTAACCACTTTGGGCCCAGAGGGTGCACGGTGGTTATTATGCAAGCCAAGGATGTGGTGTTTCTTTTTAGCAAGGCATCAATATGAGCACATTAGTCTTAGCTTACACGCTGTGCATGAGAGCTAAAGCTAATGTGGTCATACTGGCGCTTTGTTACAGCCCACGGTAGGGATAAACTTTTGGCCCCAGTTCACTGTGTGTTTTATGGCTACATCAGAGAAGGCTTCTAATACAAAGTGGTTGGTCTGTGGCATAGCAGCCCGCAGTCACAAAATGCAGCAAGGAACTGACTGTCCTATCCATGCTGGAACACAGAGAAGTGGCAATGTCTCTGACCGCAACTGAGCGATTTTAAACTCTCCCAAACCATCAAAGCATTTCCTTGTGAGGTCATTATCTTGTTACACTGTTAAATATGCCACAGCCTGGCCTATTAATAGATGCGACAGACACTGGAGCGTCTTTTCGTGTTCTAAGCTCTAAGACCTCACATAATTCCCAAGACAAGACCGTTCTATTTGATACTCGATATGTGTCCATATGCTAGCGGCTCTTGTTACCCTTTACGACCCTGGTTGTGGTTAAAACTTGACCTTAGCATGCTTTGCTTATCCCCACTCATTAACCTTCATGTAACCATTAGATATAGTGAGAACGAGATCCATAAAGCATGCAGCAGATACAGATGGGTCTGCAGATGGAGGATGGAATGCCTGGGAGAATTTGAACAGCTCTCTCTAGTGCGCCATTAAAAAAAATAAATAAATAAATAAATCTTTTTTATTAAATAAATCTTTTCCTCCCTTTTTTTTTTTTTTTTTGGAAAAGACGATTAGCAGCATCTTCCTAAGGCCTCACGACATCACCCTTAAAGAGAGCCAGATTCGGATATAACAACCGCGAAGCTGCCCAGCAGTGGACTGGACTCGAGCCTTCTAAATCTTCGTGTCTTCATCGCCTATGAATTTCAAAACAGCACCCCTGGGGTCTTCAGTAAAACAGATGGACCTCTTTATGAGATGCTGAATTGACCAGTTTGTTAACGAGCCTTTAAACCCTAGCCGTTAAATATTTCAGGAGAGTCGCATAATTCAGACCACTAATGAGCAAGCGGCCACATTATATAGTTAACCTCATGTGCTCCATAGACAATTCGCTCAAAAAGAAAAAAGCTGGGTTGAACATGGAAAATGTGGCTTACAGTGGCTTAGAAAGATATTATGTCCATTGTTTGACCTAAAATGAAAATCTTACGATGTGAAACATGGGGCTAACAGATTTTTCTTTCTTTTTTTTCTTTTTTTTCTAGGGTTGCAATTTAAAGGGCCGTTTCCTGTTTTGAGCGCCGCTTCAGATGCCACCCTCTTCACAAACTGCTTATTACTGTCTGACCTGTCTTCCCTCTTTCCGTGGCAAAGGGTATAAGAGCTTCCATTAACAGAGGAGAGGAAAATATCGATCAGGGCCCATTATTGTACACCATAACCCACCCTCCCTCGTGCTTGAGCATCTCTAGTCCCTAAAAAAGCTCATCTGCCCTCCGCATCAGGACGACATCTCTCTCGCTGGCCTGAGCCGGTCCAAAGCACGTGGCACAGGATGTGCGAAGACAGATAGATTAGTTCATTCTTACCCCCCGTCTGCTTTTCTATTACGAGATCTCCTATATGTTTGCTTTAAGATTAGTTTCAATATCACCGCTCTCCACGCTGGGGAGGACACTGTGATAGAACTGGTGACGACCTCCTAATCTGGCGTCTGCATAAATCCTCGCCGTATCTCCAACCCGCCACGCTCGTCCCCCTGCCAGACACGTTCAACCTTCGCGATTAGAACTCGCCTTCTGCTCAGCACCGGCTGCACTGCTGGGGTGCAGTTGGGTCCTTAATATGCACTCCTATTCATCCGGAAGTGCCAGTCTGGCATGGTTCTACAAGCTAGAAGGCTAATTTTAGCCACGTCACCCCACATTTAATTGAACTGGATCGAACGTATGTATGCACACCCACTGTGGTTGATCTGAGCTATTTTGTATCATCCCAGGAATACAGTAAAGGAGAATTCCGCAGCAAAAGTGTCGTCCCGCCGGAGATCGGGATCAGTGTTTCAGCTCTGAATGAGATGTTCAGCGGAAGGAAACGAGGTGTGTGTCAGTGTCAAAATTCATGTGCCAACATTCCCAGCGTTTGCCAAAGCCATCCTCCGCTGCGATCCGTCAAGAGGTCTTTATTTCCTAACAGGCATTTTGCTAATTGAAAGTGACATAATAGGGCCATGTTCACAAGTTGGGAGGGAAACGGCGGGGAACAGAGAGGGAACGGGGAACGAAAGAGACGACATGGGCCATGTATATCATCGGCGAATGACTGATGTGTTTTCGAGCCATCACGTCACGCAAACCGTTTGTGACAGTACATTCTGAGAAATATTTCGGAAAATCCTGGGACTTGATGAAAAGTGACAAAAGCTAATGCACTGTTTTCCTGTTTGACTGGAAAATGATGAAACACAGATTGAGTTGCAATGGGGCTTGAAATGGCGTCAGTCGAGTCATGCATATCTTATTGTAGATGAAGCAAAATCAAGACACTTACAGGTACTAGGCTACATTGGGCCCGTGCGTATTTTTGTATTCTCCGTAGAGCGGAATCAAATGAAGTGTTTACACGTGAAGATACAGCCCCTGATTCAATGGTGGTCCAGGTAAGACGGCTCCAGACAGAGGACGTAATGGAAATTCGGGCCAGCCCCAATCACTGAATTTCTCCGTATGAGCTGCAGACAATTTTGCGTCAGAGAGAATTGCCATTTTCCTCCTTGAAAGGAATCTCATTTTCAAACACAGAAGTAGCGGCCTAATCAGCGATGCGGGCAGACGTGCCGAATGCAAGAAAATGACGGGCCGCCGTTGCTGTTGGTGTTTATCCATTGTCATAAATGAAATAGGCTTGAATTGTAATTACCAGAATTCAACTAAGCAAATGGTTGAAAGTCAATCAGAGATATGGAACACATTAAAGTCCTGCACCTATGTAGACGCCGACTGGTTAATGTACCCTCAAAGTCCCACTGTTTCTTATTATAAAGTTGGTAAAATAACTTGTAGCTTCAGGTCTCGCCTTTTTGAATGTTTCAAGGCATCTGAATGTTATAACTTTACACTGTGAACCGTGTCTATATGGATATATATACTAAAATCAATGTGGGAATCATTTAAAATCTAGTGCAGGAGTCTAATATTTCTCATTATGAAAAGGACTATTTATGATATATTATTAATCCTATTTTTATACATTTTACTTGTTTCAACTGGCAGGCAATGTGAAAGTGCCCTCTCAGGGTGGATAGAATGGTCCTCCCTCTCCCGCATCACTGGCTCACTAGAGAGAGAGAGAGAGAGAGAGAGAGAGAGAGAGGGAGAGAGAGAGAGAGATTTAAGATGATTTGACTTGCCAACATATCATTTAGATGTCAAGATAGATGCATAACATGAAAAAAACATTTGCCTGACCAAAACTTGTCACTAGTTTGAAGTTACATCAAGATCATTTCTTAAAACTGTATGCAGTCTAATGGGAGTTGTGGGTTTCCTGATGGGTTCTATTTCTATTTCCACTGGGGGGCCTCTGACACTGTGGCTCGTGGTTGATGCTAGGCTGACCGGGGGAAGTTCAGGGCAGTAGGATGTGTTCTCAGTAATTATGCCTGCTGGTCGTAGCTCTCCACAAGCCCTCTGTACAGCTGCACTTGTGTAATTACCCCATGGAAGGACCACTGCTCACAATAACATAGGAAAACTACCAGGAGGCACAGTGCACACTGGACCTCCTAATGCCGAGTTATAAGTGAGATTTAACACAGTGCGATTTCTTTCGGCCCCTAAGTCCAGGCTGGTCAAGCATACTCCGAAATGTCTGAAATATAGTAACGGTCCCGGTCTGGAAACTTGAGGAAGGCACTCCTGCTGTCATAGCAGGGCGACTTTGCAATTAGTTCTCCAGGAGAAAAACAAGGAAATCACGCTGAGAGGAGCTTCAAAGCGTGAAAAAATTTTTAAAAGGAGGCCAACTAGTCGTGCCCATGCTCGAGACGCCCCGGTAAATCCGACGGCGTCTGAATGGAGTTTGTTATTAGCATGACTCCAACTCTTCTGTCGCATTCCCCATGCCAATAATGCTGGGCTTCCTCAAGAACGTACTCATCTATTTTTCCGATTGTGCTGAGAAACGTCGTCCTGCGTGCCGTCCTCTTGCCGAGCAGCAGTTGATGAAAAGCTCTGCACTGACGTTAAAGTTGAGATCAGAGTTTCTTAGCGCACCGCATCAGTAATCTGTGGGCCTAATGGGAGGTCTTCTTCCCCTCTCTGTGGGGGCTTTCTGTCTTCTGTTTAGACCTACATCAAAATGCACCCAGGTGGAGCGCGCCAGCCATGTCACATAAGCAGCCTCGCTGATGTGAGGAAAAGTGTTTCCCAGCCTTTCAAAACATAATCTACATAATTTACCTGACTCACTAGGCCTGTTTAATATTGATGCGCCTCTGGGTTTTTTTGCTTTTTTTTGCTTTTTTTTGTGGAAAACGATCGCATTCCTCTGGCGGAAATTAAATAAGAGATACGGCTTCAACTTCCGTTCGCCGATTTCTTCTCTTGTAATCGTGCATAAATCTTGAGAGGTCTGGAGGGAGGAAGAGGGTGGTGCTATTGTTTTTGTCGGCTCTGTGAACCTAATGGGTGTTTCATTAATCATTCATACATACTTTGGGTTGCTGGCACTTATATCTAACACAAAGGGGTCTACAAACTGCCAAGAAGGAGTAAAACTGTCAAAAGACTTTACCGACAATGAAAACAATGACTAAAATATGTGATATTTTGAGGAGAGTTTGTCACTCATCTCCTGGGGGGAGTATTGTCAGGGATCTAAAGAATCTAAAGGTTAAAACTTCATGTCTTCAAAACTGGGTTTCACCTAACCAAGGCTGAGCTGTCTGGAACTTTAGATGGGGAGGATGGAGAATATCTAGCGGCCTTAAGAGCCAGCTGTAGCACACCCAGCCGCAGAGGCATGTTCATCTCAGAGCAGCACTCCAAGTCCCATCCTCATCTCAGTGAGATCCTGTCCCGTCATTAGCCTTCTAATTGTGACATCCAGGTGCAAACAGCATGTAATCCTGTTTGTCACTCCCTAACTGCCGTTTTCCAACCACACGTATTCGCCATGCAGACTGCATAAAGGACGTTACTTTACGCCTGGGAGATAAAATGATGACAATCAAACATTTTTTCATTGATTATGTGAATTTGCTGTATTTTAAAGAAAAGGATTATGACACTCTGTTCATTTATGTAGCATATGTAGTATAACAATTGCTTCTTTTTAACTCTAGGTGTACCCTTTACTTACAGAGCCCAAAGGAAGAAGTCTACCCATTCACTCACAACAGCACAAACCAGTGGATGAGTAAGCAGAATTAGCTAGTGAGCTGTTTTCAGCATTTGAAGAACATGTATCAGAACATTTTTTAATTTACTTTTCAGTTCGTTTCAAGAGTACATTAATGGTTTTAGTTTAGCCAAATCGGACACTGATGTTTCTTTTTAATGAGTTTTGCGATGCTACATATACCATAATACACTATACTCCACTATACTCCACTAGGTTTCTCAAGAACTTCAGCAAGGTATTCACATCTACACCATCAATCATACTTTGAAAATATGAAAAACCTTTTTTTTCCATTACGCTATATGATTATTATTTTTGTTGGAGTGGACATGACAGTTTTCCATTTGTTTTTATGATTTTGACAAATACATTTTTGTTATGTTTAAGCAACATTTCATTAACAATGATGTTGTTCAGAATTAGAATAGAATGAGAAAAATCAGGAAAACTGGGAAAAAATTGGGAATTGTGGGAATGTTATGCACAGCAATCAGCACGTTTTCTTTAGAGTTACATTGATCATTAGTACACAAACCATAATTAGAGATATTTCACAATATTAAATTAAAAGGAAAAATATACTTTGCTGGGACTTTTGGCCTTATCATCCAGCCCTTTTTTGGAAGTTGGGATGAGACAGGTGGGCTTGATCCTCTCTCTGCCTGGGGCAAATGAGGGTGGGTTAAAGCGGAGCGAAGAGGACTGGTGCATGCATGCTGGGATCTATTGCCCTTCTCCCTAGCCATCGTTTGTGCCCATATCGCTTTCCTCCCTGCTGAGCCGTCACGCACCATGCAGCGGGTTCCAGAAAGCCATGCTGACATCGGTCGGTCTTTGATCCGCGCATGACGTGCGCCTGCCGGCCCCGAGAGATCGGCGGCGCCTCAGAGAGAAAGCACGGTGGACTGTCACGCTCCTGACAATAGCTGGTGGCCAGGGTTTCAGTGAGGAATCCTTGAGAGAAACGGGGGCCGACAGTGGCCTGCTTTCCCCCCTTCAGCCCCCAGGCCTCGCGCAAAACATACATGAATAAATCAAAACGCTCTAAAGAGGACAAGCCGAGAGACTTCAAGTCAAGCTTCTGAAGAGTTTTTTTTTTTTATCAACTGCCGCGAATATCTGCAGAATTTCCTTTCCTTGCCCTTCGCGGCGTTATTTTTCAACCTTGCTGGCACTTTTAAAGCATTTTATCGGGAGGTATTTTCCCCCAGACTGGCACAAACAGCCAGTTTGTTCATATTCCCAGCCATCCAGCTCCCAGGACTGGAGTTCAGAAGCCGCTGCCTAGCTTACCCCGGGACGAAATCTCCCTCACAGGCAGCAATGGATAATCTTCATGAAAGCTCCCCTAAGACATTATGAGGCTTTTAAGGCTGCTGAGGAACGGAGGGGTTCACCATTACTTACAAGTCCTTTGTGCTGTATGATTTTGAGTCAGAAAGTCAGAGCAAAGAGAGTCCACTTTATTACTATGCCTCACAGTTTCCCTCACTGGTACTTCTACCTCACTGATACACTATACAAGCGTACGGTTACAGACTGCAGGCCATCTGTTGCTGGACAATTTATCGGCTCCCCATCTACTGCTCAGTTTGTGACCTCAGGACCATTGTTGTCCAGACATTGCATGTGTGGTGGGCCATTTTCAGCTCAGCAGCAACACAGAACTGACAGGGTGCTGGTATGAGGCACAGCAGTTTTGCTGTGTTTTTATTTTTATATGTCAACGTCACTGCTAGATTGAGCGCCGCCCACTACCCAAAAATATGCTGCTGTCCAGTCAGAGCAGCTCTCTGGTCAGAAACTGACCGTTTGATGAAGGACTGGTGGATGGCTAACACAAATTGTGCATCAACAGATGGGATGCAGTCTCTATCTGTGTACCGGCAAGGTGGGGCTTCAAGGGTTTCTGATCAAGTGGCCATTAAGTGAACTACCAAACCGCACGCTGTTTTGAGTGGAAAAATACCAATTGTTGCCAGGCAGATGAAACCTGTTGTTCATCAGGTTGCGGGGGAGGGGACAAAAACTTGGGTTGGGAAGTTGTAGGCGAATGTTTTTGCACTTGGGGAAGTTAGCAATAGCCTTGCTAAAAAGGGCAGTATGGCAAAAGGGGCAAGTGCTTGAATAACTAATACCCCGACACCCCACCCGCCCTTCATGTTCCTGATTTATGGATTAAATTTAGTGATATTATGCAACTGACACAACATTATATAATGCATTTTACAGACCAAGCTAAAGTGTATACTGAGCATAAAAGATGTATGAAATTACAAAACAGATGCACCACCCACCTATGTGAGCGCACCTCACTTCACCAGCAAGTGCCCTTGGGCAAGATTCCTAACATTAATTTTGGCGTTTTCTATAACATGATTCAACTGGAAGCTGCTCTGGACAAGCAGCACCAGACAATATAACATCCAGTATATAATGCATGTAAATGTCTGGCCAGTGCATACAGTTGTATGCGAGCGCTGGTCAGATTCTTTGTTAGAGAAAAAAAAATCAAACATAATTAAATTTAATGCATGATTATCACTTATTTGCTGAAATGAATATTCTGAACAAAAATCAAAATAAATGTGGCAAGGTTTAAGCATCCTTCAGCTGAGCCAAGAATGCTGTGTTTTGTAGGGTCTCAGAGCTTATTTGACTCATTAATCCAGGTCAGGTGTTGATAAGTCCATAGTGTTGTGAATTATGTGACTATTCAAACCTCTCAGTGTGATGTGCTTACACTCTACAGACGAGGACTCATCTAAGCAGCTAACTGAGAACCTGAAACTACAGATAATTGACTCAGCAAGAGAAGACCACTAAAGGTTTCTAAACACTTCTTGCTTGTAATTGTCACTGTCCAAAAATCTGGAAGACCAAGACAAATCTCAGGAAAATCTGATCTAATCAATCTGCAAAACAATGTGCAACGCAAAACTTGTAAACCACAGGTTTTGGAATTAAGTGCTGTTCTGATAAAACAGAAAATGTATATTTGGAAGAAAAAAGGAGAAGCATTTCAGTAACTGTTTGCAACTCTTAAACATTAGGAGAAGATTATTATTCCTTGGAGTGGCAGCCAGACAGGAATCTACTAAATGTCACCAAATCCACAGTCCGTGAAGAAACTGGAGAAGAAAAGAAGTTGAATATTACAACTGTGACGTGTACTGTGGAGGAAAGGGAGGACATAAATGTGAGGAGGATCTTTTTTTAAGAAACAAACATTAAAGACAGAAATAAATACTAAACAACAAGGTGGAACACTTCACCGTATCGCATTAAGAGAAGCAAAGCAGACGGTTCACAGGGAAGTTCAGACGGCAAAATCACGGAGAATCAGGGCGAATCAGTGTAGGTGTCTTCACCCAGCTACCTTTAACCCATCATTCAGGCTTAAGTTGTTACACTGATACTTGTTACACTGTCTTGTTGACTTTTTGTCTTCATGTCGTATGTTGTGTATTTTTTTGTGCTGTCCGTGCACCTGGAACTGTAAGAGACGCAATGTCGTTCAATCATATACTGTGTATGTGGATGGATGACAATAAAGCCAACTTGACTTGACTTGACTGTTCCTACTAACTCCCTCCACTCCTACAAGGAACATCGTCTGGCTCTGCCATCCCTACACACAAGGTAAACCCAGTCCAGACTGGTCTCATTCTGGTTCCCTGCTGGTGGAATGAGCTGCCAAAGGAACAGAACAGCAGAATCTTCAAAAACTCTGAAGACTCATCTATTCAGAGAACATCTCCTCTCCTGATGCACTATCTATCTTCTCACACTGCTCCCTACATAAAGATTTTAGCACTTAGAAATCTCTTCTGGTTCTCACACTCTCCTGAAACTGGAGTGTTGCCTCGTATTGTAAGTCACTTTGGATAAGAGCGTCTGCCAAATGAATGGAATGTAATGTAAAGTAAGGTGTCAAGGTGGACCAACAAACATGGGATCAAAGTGAGAGCTACTTATACAAGGAAAGGATGGAAAACAGCTGTGAAAGGAGGGGTTACAGATACACCAGTGAGAACACTAAACAGGGGGCAGCATCAGGGCGGAGTTAAGGATCAAAACAAAAGTCCAATGACATAAGGAAAACAAAGGTAGGGCGTGACTGAAAGGGGCAAAACAGGACGAGATGTTACAACAACAAGACAATGATCTAACGTTACATTCAGCAAATAAATAATAATAATACATTTTTCCTAAAGGCTGCAGAGATACGTCAGATTTACGGTTTGCGTTCTTCTTCTCGTGTAGAAGTGTTTTAGCATCCAACTGTCCTATGCCACATGCTGCACTTGGATTCCGAAGGCCAAAAAAAGGCTCATAGTAGAGAAACACAATGGAATCCATCATTTTTCTCCCAACCTTTTTGCAACACTGCTGGGTGACCATTATGAAAAGATGAGGTGGCAGGATTATGCATCAGAGTATTCGCCTTCTAGGGCGGTTGTACTGCTTGCCGTATGATAAGGGCGAGATGTACAACACTGGGGATAAGCTGGTGTATTGGTGGGAAACAAAATTGGAAGAAAATGTAAGGGGGGAAAAATTGTTCACACAAACACAAAAAAAAACCAGCACAAAGCAACGTCCCTTGAAAATTCCAGCTGAACGACACCTTCCACTGCAGACGAAGGAACAGTATGATGGCTCATGTGAAGTAAGCAGTAATTTTAAGGCTTACACTGATCTGGAACCGGTCCAGGTCCCCGGTATTGTCTGTTCTGTCTCTATTGTTGGATTTAATTGGTTCTATGCTCCTATGCCAGTGGTCCTTTTTTGTTCCCTCCCCAGGTATTCTGCCCTATTCTCACACTTCTTCAATGTGTCTTTGTGTGTGCGTGTGTGTACGTGTGCCTGTGTGCATGTGTGTGTGTGCGTGTGTGTGTGTTAGACACCCACAGTGCCGGTATTGTCTGGGTAACAAGCCCTTTTCCCATTTGAAGAGAATGTTCCTCCGCTGCTAGGCCCTGGAGAGCACAGACCGAGACAACATGCTTTTGTAGCCGGATTGTACCGCTGCACTGTTTCTTTGTCTTCTCATTCCAAACCGAGGTGCACGCTGTTGGAAGTTCCTCGAGCCTGGCTGCAACAATCTGTAAAAATAGGTGT
>JBBPCZ010000037.1:16094063-16104307 GCA_037974445.1 Brycinus macrolepidotus | reverse complement strand
TCTTGTGGAAAGCCTTCCAAGAAGAGTGGAAGCTGTTATAGCTGCAGAGGGGGACCAACTCCATATTAAAGTCTATGTATTTGAATGCAATGTCATAAAAGTCCCTGCTGGTGCAATGGTCAGGTGTCCCAATACTTTTGTCCATATGGTGTAGTTATATTTTTGTTCCCTTAAGAAAAGTAATTAACTTTAAATGAGCATGTTCCAACCTTCTAAATCCCTTATAATTAAATATATTGCTTCTGCTATTTTTCCTTCATCACTTAAGCATGTAATAGACCTCTGTTGTGATTGGCTGCCCCATACCGTTAACGGGTGTGGATAAACTGTTTTACTCTGAATAGGTAAATGTATATAAATACATTAGTTTTCACAATATCATAAAAACAATGAATTTAAATGAAATATTTTTGTAGCTTTCACATATGGACTAGCTACTGAATATGTTTTGAAATGTACTAACAATCTACATTAACCTCATGTGAATGAATGAATGAATGAATGAATAAATAAATCAAAGGAAAATTCAGCTTTCCATGAGTTTAAGTGCATTATACAGTAATATGGAACTATATAGCACCACTTTTATTCAATTCACCACCAAAAGTTACTTTCTTGTATTTAATGAGCCTCTGGTGGTTTGGGAGTTGCCCCTGCAACCAGATGGTTGTGGGTTCAAAACCCAGGACTGCCAGTGGCACCACTGAAGCACCCTTGAGGCATCCCCACATACTGCTCCCACCAGGCGCACCCCTGTTGGTGGCAGCCCCCTGTTTCACTTGGTGAATGGGTTAAATACAGAGAAAGAATTTCACTCTGTTCACACTGTGTGCTGCGGTGTGGTGTGGTGTGTTCATGCTTGACTATAAGGGGCCACTTTACTTTATAGCACTTTCTTTGGCCCCTTTAGAAAGCATGAGCATCAGCTGAAAATTTTTTTGTGAAGTGTCTTCTACTGTTTCCTTACTTTCAATACATGAATCCGTCACAGAAGAAAAACAGAAGGAAAACATTCATCCCACTCACTGTTTATTATCCTGTTTGCAGACAAATTAGTCGGTTGGCCATTGATCATGGAAATTACAGACTGACAGTTTCTTGGACGTTCTGACACCTCACCTGATTCCAGACGAGAAGTCACATTTGAAAATCAATTTTTTTTTAAAAAAAGAAAAAAAAAAAATAGGACAACAAAAATCTCTTCCTGCAAATACAACACAAGTATAAAAAGTATTCACACTGGTCTTCAGATCACACGGGAAGGCTTTCAGTGCTGTATGCGTTATAAGAAGGTGTGCGAATTCCATGCGTCTTGGCTTTATGTTCGCGAGAGGCCTCGGTTGTCAAGGTCTTTAACCTGTTGGATAAAAACAGAAGTTGTTTATGAACTGACCATCAGGAGGACACACTTTGACCATGCTCTACTGTCACACTGAAACGGGATAAAATGAGGAAGCTGACCTTGTATATCCTAACCAGCCAGTGCTCTGTTGTGTAAGCCTCCTCCAGCACGTCCAGCTCGAAGTCTTTGTTGCCAATCTCAGCATTACGAACCCGGTCGTAGCCAGGAGGGCGTTCTGCAAAGAACACAGGTGTTAGCACTCCAGGGCAGTTTTTGTGTTCATTCTCCCAACTCCTGGCCCAAACTGGTTTATCAGGACTGGCGATGGTTATACAGTCACAGGCAAAAATTTGAACAACCCTGCTCAAAGTACATGTCTCTGATTTGTGAAAACAATTACACAAACTCTACAGAGAACAAACTAAATGTGTCATTTTTCTGCAAATGCCTAATGTCTACCTATTTGCTCAGTTTGACATGTTGGGAAAAAATAAAACGTAAAATATAGGTGCTGTAACTGTTGTAGGGGCTACCTTTAGTTTTAGCCCCCATATGTTAACGACACAGTAATTGTGCAATAAAATGTATAGAAGTGCGTTCTGTGTACAGGATGCATACTTACCTTCCACAAAGTAAACAAAACGTAATTTGGCTAGGGGTGCCGAAACTTTCGCATATGACTACACATGCAGAAACGTAATAACTTGGACTCTAAAATAAATAAAAATATGTACCAACTACATTTGAATGACTGCACTTTCTTGATTAGAGTGCACTCTTTTGTGTTGGACAGGGTATGCAGACAGCATTGTATAATCAGTTAAGACTGTTTTTCCACTGCAAAAAGTATTGAAAACCTTTGGCAAAATAAAACTGGAGATGTGCCTTTGCTGGTGGCCATCAGTCCAGTACTGAAGGATCCGATTTTAAAGTTTTTTGGTACCTATTCTATACTGTTACCAACAGGACCCAACAGTGTCCAAGCATGTTCTGTGTCTTTGGCATCACTTGAGGCAAAACCAAAGACAATTTAGCAAACTCTTTACACTTTTAATCAAAGACAGTCACCCTGCACTATAACCTGAACCGTAAGTGCAGCACAATGTGAATTAGAGTGGTATGTTGATGTCTTGATGACCATTTTTAGTTATTTCTTTGTGAAGAGTTCGCTAAGGTGACATAAACTAGTTAAGCAGTCAGCGCCAATGTTATTAGCAATCTACCCTACAGTAAAAAAGTGCTCAAATTCTCACACTTAACAAAGAAAACAATGTTTTGCTTGATTTTACACATGACTTTGTATAATTGTAGAACAGTGCAGTACCACATACTAGCCAATAAGTTAAGCTATCAAGCAAGGTAGCTAAAAAGACCATTTAGAGTGCCATAAAATGACCAACAAGGTCATTAATATTCAATCACAGATATTATGACTTTTCCACTTGTCTTAATCAACTAGACATAGAACCTTACATGCTGTTGGTTCCCATTTGGGTCCGTTCTTGTATTTAACTGAACAATGTGAAAACACCCTTTTGTCAAATATCCTCCACCTAAAATAACACATTACTCAAAATAAAACGTGCTGCAAAACAAGACCAAATATGAAACTGGAACACACTGAAATACCCAAATAATACAATGCCAGTTTTAATTCTCCTGATGTTGCATATCTACAGAGTGGATGGGTCACATCTGTGTAAGATAAGGGTGTGTATATTCAGTGAAACACTAATGGCTGCACGTCCATGGTTGTATCCAGCACATTGTTTCTATTACTGCCTCAGTACAACGCAACAAGAAAAGATCTAGAGGAAAATCTACCAAATAAACATGATCATCTGAGGCACAGCCCAGATGGAGGTACTCACTGGCCTCCGTGTAGACCTGACCAAAGCGGTAGTAGCACATTTTGTACATAAGGCAGTTGAGCAGGACAGGAGAGCCTTCCCTGTCCACGCGGAACTCTCCGGTGGGAGTGTAGTAGTCGTGCTCCTTGATGTGCTTCCCAGTATCAGTGCTGCCTCCGATACGCACCATCCACAGGAACTTGTTTATGTCTATAAAGGATTAGTCAATAATTGTTCATTTGGGCACCTACGACCTAAACTGTACATATTAATATCACAGTAATAAACTAATAATTCATAGTAGTATAAGTTAATGAATAATAAGCCTGGGGTTTAAGGTAGACTGCTTTCTTTCCCTGATGCCATTTACTGAAACCAATATTTTTTCTTTAAAAACTACCAAGCGTTTAAATCGTTTTTTAAATTCTGAAACTCTACTTAAAGTGAGTAAAGGAGACCATCTCACTCAAAGACCTCAGTAACAAAGACAGGTTTATTACAACATTGGATTCATTCACTTTTTCCCTTCAGTATCTGATTCTAGATTTGTGCCGATATTAACCTGATAGAGCTAAATAAAAATAGAGAAAATTTCTGGTTTGTTGATTATCAACTGTAAATTTACAGTTACATTTACACTGCAGGAACGTACCGTCAGATGAATATCCAGTGAGTCCTCCGAAAATCACCAGGACATAACTAACATCCAGCTCCCGCATAATCTCATAGGCTCTTTCCTCTGTGGAGGCCATTGCCTAAAAAACAGATAGTGAAGTATAAACTATAAAGAGTCGTATTAAGGGCAATTTGAAGGCAGCAATAATACACAATAAACTGTGCCCAAATGTTTAGACCAGAATAACATTAAAGGAGTATTTACATACAAATGTAAAAATTATGTTGAAGTGTTATTATAAAAATCCCTTTGCAGAGAGTTTCGCTCACCTGACCAACACGAGAGATGTGTGTGTTGTTCCAAGTGTTGTTGTCCACCAGAATTGTCCGATTGGCCATAGCTGTTATCTGATAGCCATAATCCCACCAGGACATAACTTTGGCATCCTGCAAGACAAACCCACTTACAGATTCAGACAGATATCAACCTGGTCAAACAAAATTATGGCACTGGTCAAAACTAAAGTAAGTGTAATGTAAGGACACGAACCCAGGTGTACAGAACAAAGACAACACACACTCACCTCAGGCGTGTTGTGTCTCAACCAGTAGTACGCCTCTCTGAAGTCGTCAAAAATAATGCGGCTGCCGTCTCCTCCACGGGCCGAAAGCACAATTGAGGGAGAGGAGTAGGCCTCACTGGTGACCCAAGTGGAGTGGAAGGTGTACGTAATCAGGAAGAAAGCCATGACCAAGATCATCCCACTCGCAACCTACAGCCAGGTGGGACAAGAGCAATCAGCACTGTTCAGATGAAAAATAAAGCTTTGATTAAACATGTGGTGCTTGAGCAAAGGCTGAAATTCAACCTCTCTACTGCCAATAATCAGAAATTCTGTTTCCTTTCTATTCTCTCAAAATTACAAGCAGAATCTGAATTTCTGGCAGTTCAAACAATAAGTGCACCTCATTCTTGATGGGATATGTAGAGTCTTGCTGCTTCTTGGTCTTTTTGTCAGGTCGGCTGACATCCAGGTTCTTCATGTAAGTAGTGAGCACCTGAGAAACCCCAATTCCTGACAGGATGCACATGACTGGAGCCAAAACCAGCATCAGACGCACCTGGAGGAGAGGAGAAAAACAAAGAAAAAGATTGAGAACGCCACAAGTTTGGTTCCACTTCTCCTCAATGCTGCTCCAGCACACCTAATTTGACTTAATAAAGAACTGGTGTTCTTCATTCTTCAGACAAGACACTGAATACATATTAAAAATACTGGTTGCTTAAAGAGAGGTTTGAAAAAGGTTGAGCTAACACACGGAAAAAAATGTATGAATGCTTTTTATGTACAAAGCAAATAAAGGTTTAATGCCTAGATAAATAACTTTCAGAGATGCACCAAGACCTTAGCACAGTATTATATGGGTCAATTTCCCAGACTAGCCTAATTGTGGACAATATGTAAAAAAAAAAAAGTAGTCTGGACTAGGACTGGGCTTAATATGTATTGTGTCATTTCCACTGGAAGTTCAGCTACAGCTAGAAAATAAGAGTTCACTTCCAATAGAATCTGACTGGGCATAATATCATATGGAACTTACCATCACAGCAGAGAAGTACATGCTGGTGACACCGTACATAATGATGAAAATTCTGGCATCAGACAAGTTGTTGAAGCAATAATACAGGCCCACTAAAGGAAAAAAGCAAAATATTCAAGACCCATTGTTCATATCTTGTTTAATGAGTTTTAAACATTAACAAAAGGGGAGTTCCTTACCAGGGAACATGAAGACCAGCAGCTGCAGGTCAAAATAGTACGAGGACCACGTAGTGGGCTGGTGCTCAGAGACAGAGGCAATGATGGGGATGTTGTTCTTTGCATAGGACGGGTCCAGGAGGGAGTAAAAACGGCCGGTCCATGGAGAGATTTTGCCTGTATATGAACAAGAGATACTCATTTGTCTTGCGGAGAAACCAACCAAAAAAAAAAAAAAAAAAAAAAAAACCACCAAGGCCTTTTCCAAATGTGGCAGCTAGCAGCTCAGAATGCTTTTGATAGATAGAGATAGACAGATAGACAGATAGATGGATAGATAAATAAATTGCTCGATAATAATCAATAACTATGTGATCTCAACATTAATTAAACTACTTTTTGCTTTTTAAAACCCACCTCTTCATATAACTCTTAAAACAAGTTACACGCTGCTCTACCTACAGGAAACTGGTTCAACAGGTCAAACATTAAAGGCACTATACATTTCTAGCCTTAAAAAAATCTTGAACAAACACTTCTATTAATCCAAGATAAGAGTGGCAACATAGGCATGTGTGAACTCAAGGTGTGTCTCCTTACCGGTCAACATGAGCACAGCCCCCACCGATAGCAGGGCGAAGCCGACCAGGGAAATGACGCTCTTGAAGAGAATCTCAAACTGCTGGGCGTTCAGCTTGCTGCGCAGGTAGTCCACAAAGGCATGGATCTGGCACAGGCCGAACACGCCAAAGGCAGCCATGTGCTCGGACGACTGCACGGGCTAAGAGAGAGACAGGGCTTATAAGTGCTTCTAAAAAAATTCTCATCAATTTGACAACAAAATTCAAAATAAATTTGCAGAATCAGACTCAAACCAGTTAACAATAACATCTGATCAACTGTTTTCATTTTTAAGTATGTTGACTACGGAAAAGGAACATTTTGCTCCGTAATGTTCCTATGATCCACGAACAGACAGAACTGTGAATAGCTACCACTTTGGAAAGTGAGTGGAAACTATTAGCAGACTAATCAAATAATAGTTGACAGATAATAATGACATTGCACAAAGGGCACTGCCACTCGGCTACTAATACGAACCAATCAACTCATCATACATGTAATACGTTGGAGCGTGTTTACTTACCTGGAACCCTACAAAAGAGATCTGCATGGACAGGATGGTGCCCAGACAGTACACAGTACAGTAGGCCACGTAGATTCGGTGGGAGAATCGGCCGGTCAGCATCAGGACCAGCACATGCAGAGGGATCAGGTTAATGAGGAACACATAACCTCCCCATGATGACACCTGGCAGAACGGAAAACACAGATAGGCTGTAAAGATATCAACCTGACAACATAGGAACTGACACTCCCTTATTTGTGTTTGAAGATGACACCCACCATGTAAAAGTAAGCCAGAGCGCACATGGACGACCAGTATATCGAACCTGTCTTCACCGCCTTGATCCACATGTAGTACGTCAGTAGCATGCAGAAAATGGCAATTCCTTCACAAAGAAGCAAGAGAGAATATTCAGGAATTTATATTAAAAAAAGTTATAACTTTAAAAAGCATTTTATGTTTTATGCCCCAACAATTATTCAGCAAATAAATAGCAATTGTGCATTAAAATGTACAAAACACATGACCCGGGGTGCCAAACCTTTTTCAAACGAATGTATCACTACAAATATAAAACAAACACACAAGCAGTGATAACACAATATTAATGTTTACCTTCATTATCATAGGAGCCAGCAACAGATCGGGAAATGTATCCAGGTACAACTGCAATCATGGCAGCGGCAAGGAGTCCAGCACCCGCATCCTACAAGAGGAACACACATGCAGACAGTCAGCTACTGAAAGGAGGATTACCGTAAATTAATTTCAGTAAATTAATTTCCAGAGGCAGCTCAAACTGACAGAGTGGAAAGACAATGTGTGGAATGTGATGGCTCTAACCTTGAGCTCCTTGGTGAAGTGGTAGGTGACGATAGCAGTGAAGGAGGAGAAGAGCGGAGCGAGGAAGACGCACACGTTGCGGATGTCGATGGTGATGTGGAAAAAGTGTAACACATGGTAAAGGGCTGCAGAGGTGATCATCAAACCTGCAAGAAACATAAAACACCAATGAACTTTTCATTTTACTTCAATTTAACAAAATAAGTTTTATTTACATCAGATAAAGCTGGTAACTATCAATTTATTGAAACATTTTGCAGTTTTAAGGCAGTCCTTAGAGAACACCTTAGAGAGTCTGGTGCCAGAGAATGACACGCAAAACCCAAAACTGATATAAAATGATTTCGTTTTATTCTCGTACCAGGATAGATGGTGCCACCGATGATTCTCCCGAGCGGATACCAAGCCCGGTCATCAAACCAGTTGTGAAACTTGTAAAAGCCCTCTTCTGCCAAGAATCGTGTGGTGCGGTAATTGAAATACCTGCAAAAGGGAAGAAACAAACGACATCGTAAATTTATGCAATAGTGACAATCATCACACTTGAACTTATAACTATGATAATTATGATAACTTACGGATCAAACTCATGGATGACACTTTCGAACCTCAGCACGGAGAAGAGCCTGGTGGAGAATGCTGTAGAGGAACAGAAATGGGCAGAGGTTATGGTGGTAACAGGTCTGTAGAAGTGATATGATGCTTAATCATCTTCATGATACATTACAGCACAACAAGCTTTTCTGAGCACGTTTGGGTAGCGTTAGACCTTACCAACTGATTTTGTTTTTTATTAAAAATGGATTAAAAGGCTTAAATTGGTGCAGCTATGCAAGGTTCCAAACTACTGTCAGACTGAGAGTCTGAATCTTGACGATCCTGAGTCACACAGCTTTGCTTAAGAGTGACTGAGTCCAAGACAAGAGCTTAATTTGATGTAGTGATTTGATTAATTTTACTACATTTCTGACATATCCTCCACCCCTACGTATCATCTGGTGAGACATATCAAAGGAACTCACACAGCACAGCTGCCATGGACAGGATGAGAAGCTTCAGCAGCGTGTCCTGCTTCTCATAGGACAGCCGCAAGAAGCCCAGCTTGGTCATCTTCACGCTAGAAGGAGGGCTACTACTCAATTACCTGAGGAGGACATAAAAGGGAGGAGGTCATAAGCAAGAAAAGGTTTAGAACAACAACATAATACATGTGAGAAGAAAGCAAAGGGGATTTATGGTGCAGGAACTTCTATGACTCTGTATAATCAAGCAACAGGCTGCTGGGCAGCTGGTGGCCTGGTGGTTAGGGAGTTGCCCCTGCGATCAGAAGGTCGTAGGTTTGAATCCCAGGACTGCTAGTAGCACCACTGAGGTTCCCTTGAGCAAGGTACCGTCCCCACACACTGCTTCCCGGGCACAGAGAAGGAATTTCGTGCTGCTCACACTTCATGCTGTGTTCACGTATGACAAATGGACACGTTACACTTTACTTTACAAGAGGATTAATGTTACGATCAACGTTAGGATAAAGTAAAGTGTAAAGTGTCCATTTTTCATATGTGAACACAGCACAGCACGAAATTGTTCTCTGCATTTAAACTCGTTTAACCCATTCACCAAGTGAAGCAGCCCAGGGAGCAGTGTGTGGGGATGGTATCTTGCTCAAGGGTACCTCAGTGGTGCCAGTCCTGGGATTCGAACCCAAAACCTTGTGATCAAAGGGGCAGATCCCTAACCAAGTCATGCATAATTGCTTGTACAATTCTTGCAATTCTTCCAAACCTGGACTAGACAGGTTAGGTCTGACAAGTCTGGGGAGATATGGGTGGACCAGACAGGCAGAAGTAGTGAAGGAGTTTTCTTCAGAGAAACAAAACCATGGATACTTCTAGCATCATATAAGGAGAAACCATGAACTTGGACATTACAGACTGACCTGATTTATAACCTTGTTTGATATTTGCACAAAACTTGCTTAGAGACTTGTCACAAGTGTTCTGGAGCTACAAAAAACTCATTAGGATATACTGAAGACGAAAAACACAACATTTCTTTTCTATTTTGCCCTTCACAAACTTGCACTGAGAGTTTTGAAGCCAAATTCTGATTCATTTCCTAGAGCTAATGTTAGCTAGCTTGCTAACTAGCCACCTAAACACACAGATATCTAAGATATAAAGCCCTTCTCACCAAGCACATCATCTCAGCATTAATCCTGCTACTCTCTACACAAATTCAAGACAGTGCAGGGTTAGTAAAATAGATGCAGGAGGTGTAAATTTACCGGTTTCTTTCATGGAGGGTTCAGCCTCTCGGCTCCTGGTCCTCTCTCCTTCCCCACACTCAGCCCTCTACACACATAGAGCCCGCCCACCCAGGAATAGCGCACGCTTATTGGCTAAGAGGAGAGCGCCTTCGTGAAATGTCTCCTCTGATTGGCTGCATGGCTGTCACTCAAACTACTGAGAGGTCCACGCATTTCTTATGGCGCTTCAGAAGTGACGTGTCCTTAGCAGGACTGGGCCACTTCAGAGTGAACTTTAGAGCTGGACGATAATATCGAACACACAATACCGCGATACACACTGTATGGACAAAAGTATTGGGACACACCTCTTAATTATTGACTGCTTCAGCAAACCAAGACATTTTGGACAACGCCATGCTTCCAACTTTGTGGACACAGTTTGGGGAAGAACCTTTTC
>JBBPCZ010000037.1:16061160-16074357 GCA_037974445.1 Brycinus macrolepidotus | reverse complement strand
ATGCTGGAATAGAAAAGGTTCTTCCCCAAACTGGGTCCACAAAGTTGGAAGCATGGTGTTCTCCAAAATGTCTTGGTCTGCTGAGGCATTAAGACTGAGCTTCACTGGGAGTAAGGGGCCACCTGAATTCAATACTTTTATCTGTATAGTGCAATATATTCTTTCTGTGAAAGAGCTTTTAGAGGCATTAAACACTTTGGATGTCTGGTCCCACTTACCTTTTCACAACAAATCACATTTCACAGGAATTTTTTCACTCAGAATGAATTTGTTTACATATACAGCTCCGGAAAAAAAATAAGAGCCCACTGCAAAAAGGTTCAGTTTCTCAGGTTTTATCTTTTATAGGTGCAAGTATTGAAATGAACAGCTTTGCCTTAGTTTTTAAGAACCTTTTAAATGTTTTAAAGATCATTTCTAAAAAAATATCCAATAATAGAGGTTCTAAGAGTCAAAATTAGAGTCAGAACCACGTTAGCCTCACGCTTACTCATGCGTAGTCTGAGTAAGCATGAGGTCTAGCCTAAGCCATTCATCTTAGGAAGTTGACCAGAAAAAAAAAAAAAAAAACATTTTTGGAGCTTGTGATTGTATCAAACTTTAATCCACTGCAAGAGTCACGTCCGACTCAGAAAGACCCGCACAACTGCTCTGTTCTGCCACATGCCACATTCTCAGAGATAAACTCATTAAGATAACACTTCAGAAATGAGGTTTCATCTGAGCGATTAAGGAAACATGCTTTTCGGATAAATACAAAAAGCTATTTGCAAAATAAACAGCACTACCATCCTTTAATCACATTCTTCTAATGCTTCTAGCTCCCATGCATCCCAATGTAGTAACACAGTAAGCGCAAACACTGTAATATAATATAACATTTTAGTTTAACCCCTTCAATACCCAGAGCCCAGGCTCCCAATCTTCACTTCTATGACTTAAGAGCCTGTGCTCTGGGTATTGAAGGGGTTAAACCAGGTACAAAATTTAATATTACAGTATTTGCCACTACTGCCATGTGTCCCTGTATAATAACAGAGTAGGGGCAAACACTGTAATATAATATAAACTTTTAGTTTAACCCCTTCAAAACCCCAAACCCAGGCTCCCAATCTTCACTTCTGTAACTTAAGAGCCTGGGCCCTGGGTATTGAAGGGGTTAAACCAGGTACAAAATGTAATATTGCAGTATTTGTCCTTACTGTGTTATTACACTGAGATACACGGCAGTAGGAGCAAATACTGCACTACAACACTAATTTTTGTACCTGGTTTAACCCCTTCAATACCCAGGTTCCCATTCCTCACTTCTACGACTTAAGAGCCTGTTTGTGGGCGGCGTTCCAGGTAGTTACTAACAAATAAGCCTTAGAATATAAAAAGCCTTTTATAGTAAGATTTTAATGGGTCTTCCTTCCTTAAAGCATTCGTTAAAACATCCAAACAGCGACTGTTTAAAGTCAGCAAGTGCACAGATGGCGCACAAAACAACTTTAAAGTTGTAAATCAAAAGACCAAACCCATCTGTGGGGTCAAACTAAATTGCAGGTCACAGATGGGGCCCTGATACCCAATTACAACTTCCCTGCCAAAGGGGGAAAACATCAGAAGGTAGAAGCGAGTGTCACAACCAATTTTTATTGGCTCGTTTTAACCAAACAATACACAGATACATCTATAAACAATGATCGAAAAGAAACTGTACATTTGTACTTGCACAAGAATATTGCTACTGCTGGTATGAGTGCTGTACAGTTCAAGAGATTTTACACTTGATCATCCGATCGCCCTGAAAAGGGACCGAGAATTAGCGTCTCGAAGGTTGTTTCGTCATTAAAAGGAAGTAACCGCTAGCTTCGCCAAAGGACAGTGATATTCCATTTTTAACATCCGGACAATGTACCATTACACACTGCATATAAAGTCAAAAATCCTTTTTTTTTTTTCTTCCACAGCTGCTATACAAATCTATTGTGGTGCTATCACAGAAAAGACCAAATAAAAATTCAAGAAAGGAAAAAAAAGAAAAGAAAAACAAAAAAGAAAAGGAAAAAAAAAAAAAAAATCAATACACGCAATGCACAGGCCTGAACATGGAAAACTCCAGTACTAAGAGAATAGGTTTATTAAGCAGAATGGTTAAAGAAAACTGCATCGGTACAAGAGTTAACATATGGAGCACGGCTTACAAACATTCTACAGGTAATCTTTCTCATTATAAACAATAAAACGATGAGTAATTCACAGCCCCCTCCCCAACACACACACATACGTTACAGGTTACCGAAAAAAAAATAAAAATAAAAATCAATCCCTCATAGAGCCAATGGAATGTTAGTCGTACGGGCAAGCTCAAAGTGTTGTCTATCCATCTGTGAGAACGACACGCGTGACGTTACAGCCTGCCCCGCTCCCTCCCACTTCGAACAGAAAAGGAAAAGAAAAAGAAAAGGAAAGGGGAAAACAAATCAAAACGTTTTCAATGATGATAACTGGTCTGGAGATGTAAAAATGCGGGATGCGATGAAATCCCTCTCAAAATGCATTTTTTTCTTTCATAAAAAATGTGTCTCTACAATCAAACTACTAAAAAACCTGCCTTTAGAAAATAGTAGATAAAAATATTCCCCTGAATTGTACAAGAAAAGAGGTACAGGGAGCACTGGTGAGAGGTGGCAGCGGAGCACTGTTATTCTGCCTCGTCCTTCTCCTCCGACTCTTCTGATGCTGGTGCCTGGAAGAGAGCCCGAATTAAATATTTGGTATGATATATTATTTATATGTGTTCGATTTCATGAAAATATATTCAACTGTCAAATACCTCATCCTCAGGTTTTGCCTCGCCGTTTTCGGCAGGGACCTCCTCCTTCTTCTCCTCCTCCTTGGGCTTCTCAGGCTCCTTAGCTTTCTTAGGTTTGGTGGGTGCTTTCTGCAAAAAAAAAAATTGTAATAACACATTAATAACAAAATAACATATTAATAACAAACTTATTGACATACTAATAACAAGCTTACTGACATTTCATGCATTTATAAACATCTTATATAAATATATATACACATACAAATGTATTTGTGTGTGTGTGTGTATGTATGTATATATATATATATATATATTTATATATAGAGAGAGAGAGTTGACAAATTATAACTTTACCCCATAAATGAGTGTTATTCTATAAATTTACTAAAAACTATACAATTCACTGGTTTATATATAATATTCTTTTTAATACTGATTTGACAAAAGGACAACATAGAAATTATAAAATGCATAAATTACATTATGATAATTGATCAATGCACAATGTCTAAATACACAGTATTTCATAATTTTGCAATTAAATACATAATAAATGATTTAATAAACAAACGTTTCTAAATCACTATTTTTGTAAAGTTACTTTCAGACTTCTCACCTTCACTTTTGGCTTGGGCTCTGCCTTGGGAGGTGCAGGTTTCTGAAAAATCAGGGTCACAAAACAAATTAGAAAATGAAATTTGCACAACAAACTGTTTACTCATCCTTTTAAGTCGCTTTATAAGGTAACGCAGGCCTTCTACTCACGTTCACCAGTCTCGCTGATCTCCTTTTTGGCTGGAAGACAGAAAGTACACAAATGAAATGTGCAGAAATGTTATTTGTGCCAGTATAACTTTCAGAACAGGCAGTTATTGTTATGCAATAGTAAAAAAATAGCTTACCTCACTGGCTTCAGTGTCATTGTTCGCCTACAAAATAAAAGTCATGTTGATTAGAAAAACAAACAAAAACAACAAAACAAAAACAATACACCAACTTTTCAGAGAGTAGCATAAAAAATAAGTTCTTCATCTGGTGCCTATTTCGCCTACAAAATAAAAGTCATGTTGATTAGAAAAAAATACACACATATAAAAAAATTGACAAAAATAAAATAAAACACCAACTTATCAGAGAGCAGAGTGAAAAAAATAAAGTTGCTCATCTCGTGCCTGGCGATGTAAAAATCTCGCCCTCCCCCTCCCTCCCCAATCAAAAAAAAACAAAACGTAATGTTTCTCTTCATGCCTGCCATGGCCTGTTATTGAGTCCTATACAGAGGAGGGCACAGTGCACCCCGCCCCCCTCCACACACACACACACAATCATCAGATATAAATGAAGATCTGCACACAGGCCCTGAAAATCTGCCCTACGACACGAGGGACTTCTTTTTTGTGCAAAAATGCACCAGGAGGAGAGAGAGAATATTCCAGAACAGTTGCAAACAGCAGCGGCGCCACATATCGCCATTGCACGGCCTCACGTTTGCACGACCGTGCATGCTTTTGCATGCATTTGACAAAAAAAAGCAGGCAAAACGTGCACATTTTTCATGCAAATTCACATGAAAAGGTACCTGAGCGCGTGCACAGGGCAGCCTTGCAGCTGCAACCTGGGGCATTTTCATGCATATATGCAGATAAAAAGCCCTTAAAAACAAAACTACAATAATATATATGCAAATAAAATCTACGCGTGTGGATAAATGTGCATTTTTTGGTGTTTAAAGCTGCACACGAGGCTTTAAATGCAAAAAAAAATAAATGAAAAGTAGATCATCTAGTTCCACCCCCTTTGTCTGGACCCATGCAATCTGGCTACTTCATGCATTTATATCCACTTAGAGGCTTCCAGATCGTCGCGATTTTATTTTATATATATTTTTGTGAGTTAAAATCATTCAGAGAGGAAAGGAGAGGGGAAAAAAATCTCTGCAGGCTAACAAAAGTCACAAATCACAACACTGGAAGCCTCTGAGGTGATAAATGGGCACAAAAACGTAGAAGTGCACCAGAAATGCTCCACAACACGACAGCACTCCTGTATATTCGTATATATTCTTAAAAATTGACCAAAAAAGGAAGAAAATGTTGAAGTATGCTACTTACTTTGCTCCTCTTAGGCATGGCTGCTCTGTCTGAGGGGTCTCAGTTGTTGTTGTTTTTTGTATTAAAGAATAGAAATTAAGCTAGGAGGAGGGAAATAAACTGGAAAGGAAAGCGAAAATAGCTTCTTTTTGTACAAAATATAAGAAAAAACAGGTTTTCACATACACACTCACACACACACACACTCGGTCAGGAGACGTTAAGGTTTCGAACGAAACAAAAACTAGCTCAAACCGGATTGGATTCTCCCCCCCTCCCCCCTCCTTCTCTATTCAATTCATTTCTAGCACCAGGCAGCCTGAGGGACCTTGGCCCCGCCCACTCCCCTCGCTGATTGGCCTTCTCCCTCTTCAACAACGGTTTCAAATCATAGCAGCGCAATCCCATTGGCCGTCCCGCCTGTCAATCAACCCAACGTTATTTGTTTCTGCAATGAGTGGAGGAGAAAAAATGCCTTGCTGTGCTGTGGATCTCTTTATTTTTTCGCTTTTCCAGCTTGTCAGGTTCATTTTTTGAAAGCTAAATGTCACAATAAACTATAAAATCAACCAAACACAGTAAAAAAGGTTATAAAATTGGCTTTGGTGCCTCGTTTTGAAATACGTACCTATTCGGGAGCGTGTATTCAATCACTTGTGGGGACCCACTGCCTCCAGGATGATGGGAGGGAAAAAACGTTTTGTCGTTTTGGGAAAATGTTTTTTTTTTTTTTTTTTTTTTTTTTTTTTTTTACAAAACTAGGTTTTCTTAGAAGATGAAATAGCGGGATATTTACAAATAGGTCCATTGAGTACGGTTAAGAGAGGTTTAGGGACAGCACAGCAGCGTTTTGGAGTTAGCTGCAGTCATACGGAAGAATAAGGAATGGCCCCACAAAGACAGGAATATAAGTGTGTGTGTGTATGGCAGGGCTGGAGGAAGTGGTGGTTGGAGATGGTGGGCATTGAACATTGAAGTGGTGTGACATGGCCAG
This sequence comes from Brycinus macrolepidotus, assembly GCA_037974445.1. NCBI lineage: Eukaryota > Metazoa > Chordata > Actinopteri > Characiformes > Alestidae > Brycinus > Brycinus macrolepidotus. The sequence continues at coordinate 16,068,470 of JBBPCZ010000037.1, read as the reverse complement.
ACTTTTTTCTCTGTTTCTCTTTTTTGAGCTGCAGAGAAACTGCAAGGGTCAGGAACAGCTGTTGGAAGCAAAATGCAAAGTGGGGACCGGTTTTGATGGTTTTGTGCGGTGATTAGCTTTGGAAAGCAAAACAAAAATCCCTCAAAATGTCCTTTTCCACCTGCTGCCATGCAAGTAATCAGCCTTTCTCTGGATTCTCTGGATGTCGGTGGCGCTGTTTCCTATCCTCTCATTTCTGATCAGATGTGCAGACCTCCCAGATGAGCAGTGCCTGTCCTTTTCTGAGTGGACTCCAATATTCATCTCAGTCGTCAGATGCATCCTCTAACGAAGGCGTTCCTCTGAATAACCCAGAAATAATACACTCAGCCATGATCTGTGCAAAGCACTCACCCCTGGAGGGCTTTAAAGCCAGATGTGAGACGGATAAAACGGAATAGACCAATCTTAGTTGATGGGTCGGTCAGAAGGGGTGATGCAGTTTGTCCCATTTTGGATGCAGATGAGGGATTAGGGCTTAAATTTGTGGCGTTTGAGTAGAACATGATGCAGGACATGTGCTATAGACTGAGAAGCATCTGTCAGATGCAATCAACTTGGTTAAGGAATTGATTGCATGCTATAAACTGAAGAGTATATGACTTTACTTGGTAATAACCTTGCAACTAATCAGTAATTATAATAAATTTGTGTGTAATAACCACCCATTACTGTACTGGCCATCCATGGCACCATCCAATGCACACTCGATTATGCATTGCTTATATAGCTGAAGATACACTGTAGCTCATCTCCATTTGTGTTATGACTGGCTTTTTGACCTAGATAATTTCCCTTCCTTAAAATGCAACTCAGTGTTGTGGAAGGGAATTAGGGAACAGTGTGTTCGTGCAGATGCTTCCCTCCCCTCCCCCATGGACCTCATATGGCTTTCTTTAGGCTAAAACTTTCAGGCGGGAAAATGGTTGGCTCCTGTTGGTTAAGGGGCCTCTGTCTTTGGATGGTCTGCACTCACACACACACACACACGCGCACACATACACACACACAGTGAGCGAGGGGGTGGGGAGAGAGTGGGAGTGGCAGGTGGGTTTCAGATAGCAGAGCCTGGGGGGCCCTCAGGCACAACAGCTGCCTGTTCGCCATCCCTGAGCTCCAGCCACAGCCGCAGAGTAACGGAGACAGGAAGGAAGGGGGGGGCTCTCTGTTACAAACGAGTGCAACCTATAGAGCGAGAGGGACTCTCCAGAATGGGTCTGGAATGCATGCACATCTACAGCAAGCATGTGGCCATCTCAACAAAGGAGAGAACAACAAAGGCACATTTGAAGGCCAGGCTTGTGGCACAGTATATCTCTTGAATGGCCACTGTGTCGTATTTCATGTTTATTCCATAGACTCGGGGGTTTAATGCAATATGTCATGCAGCCTTCTTAACCTCTGAAACCCTTAATGGCCCACATGTCAATTCCCCACCACATAATTTACAGATTAGCTTCATCGTAGTGCTTAATAATTCATGTCACTTGCATAATGTGGTGTAATTTGCTCAGTTCTGCTCAGGTCTGCACTCTTTGTCTTATCCAGTGGATTTATTGCATTTATTAGGCCTTTAGCCAAGTTATGTACTGACCGTACTGTGTTTAGTATTGTGATGTGAAGTCTGTGTGTTGTTGAAGTGTGGTCCTGTAAACGCAGGCATTTTACATATTTTGTCTTGGAGGAACATTGTTTACACTGTGATCTTTATATAGTGTTGGGATGACACTATAAAATTAAAAAAAAAATTAAATTAAGTTCTTCCTCATTCTAGTACGTTACTGAATAATTCGCAGTAATAACTTCATGGTGGTTACTGAGTAATTTATAGTGGTTACTGTGTAATTCATAGTGGTTATGAAGTAATTCTACTGGTTACTGTTTAATTCATAGTGGTTGCTGTATCATTCATAGTAGTTACTGTGTAATTTATAGTGGTTACAAAGTAATTCTACTGGTTACTGTTTAATTCATAGTGGTTACTGTATCATAGCGTTTACTGAGTACTTTTACTGGTTGTTGTATAATTCATAGTAGTTATCATATAATTCATAGTGGTTACTAAGTAATTCTACTGGTTATTGTATAATTCATGTTAGTTATTATATAATTCATAATGGTTACTAAGTAATTCTACTGGTTATTGTGTAATTCACAGTAGTTATTATATAATTCATAGTGGTTACAAAGTAATTCTGTTGGTTATTGTTTAGTTCATAGTAGTTACCGTATCATTCAGAGCAGTTATTATATTATTCATAGTGGTTACTAAGTAGCTCTGCTGGTTATTGTATAATTCATAGTGGTTATTGCATAATTAATAGTAGTTACCGTATAATTTGTAGCAATTACTGCATAATTTATAGTGCTTTCTGTTTATTTTGTGTTTATATAGGCTATTTCTATAAAGTTTAAAGGGGTTAAAGATATCCTAGTTGCATCTGTATTATGGTATGTAACTCGGCCTTTTGCAAATGCGGCCTTTTTTGCAACTTTGTCCACGTAGCCCATTGTTTGTAAGTTGTTTACTTGTGTATTTGCTTTCCCGGGCCTTGAAAAGGGAAAGCTGCTGCAGCGGGATGGGTATCATGCACAATAGGATGCCTTTGATTAGAAAGATTAAGCTCTTAAGGTGACCTTGAGGTATTTCCAGTGGCTTGCACAAAGCCTCTTTGAGGGGCAGCACTTCCTTCAGCCGCGCTCCTCCACCTGTCACCAGCTCCACTCTTCACACTTCACTCCCTCTCTACCGCCGTGGCGAACAATTCGCTTTCATTTGTGCAGTGTAGGCGCCGCGCTAATTTGGATTAAAGCTTTTTTATAAAAACGATGGCTCTTCAGCTACAGTGGATTACCCCTTGATAGCAGCGAGTCTTTTTTTAGGCCCGAATCACATGGAGGGTGAACCAGACTATGAAGTCCATTATGGGTTTCTTGAATGAATGTTATTATTTTAAGCTGTGTGTTGAAAATATCACAGACGCTGTCGTCACATGGGCCTTTTCTGCTCCTCTCACAGGCCATCTGCTGGTCAGGCCATTTCTTAACCTCTTGACCCCCAGGCTTATTATTCAGTTATTAATCTTGTCCAACGTCTTGATTTATTCTGATACTGAAGAAAAGCCACAGGGCTTCTTATGATTGGTCTAAAGTGATGAAGTGCTGTCCCATGTGTCCAAAAGTCTCATGGTACAATGGCCTCAAGCAAATGGAACATTTCAGAGATGGACATTTACTGGTTAAGACTTATTTAAAGATAGATAAGATACGAAAGAATTGTATTCATCCTGAGGGAAAATCCTTCGTCATTAGCATGCTCAGATAATAGACAATAGAGAATAAAAAAAAATAGACAATAAACAATAGTGCAACACAAATGCAAGAACATTAGTGCAACAAAATAACTAACACTAACACTGCTGGCTGTAAGATTTAGTGTGCTGTACCAGCAGATCAGTGGTGCAAAATGGTTTAAGATAAGATAAGATAAACCCTTATTGCATTACGGCTGAAAGTGGGCAGTACAAAAGTAAGAGCAGCAAAACTACAGAATAAAAGCTATACAACACAACAGTAAAATACAAAAAGTACACTGTACAAAAAATACAAAAATATAAATGTAGAGATTTGTGTGTGTGCAAATGTGTAAATATGTATATAAAGCTATTTAAGCATATGTATGTATGTAGACATTGGATATATGTATGTGTATATGTACATAGTGTATATATATATATATATATATATATATATATATATGAACATTGTGGATATATTTATATATATATGTATGAACATTGTGGATATATTTATATATATATATATATGTATGAACATTGTGGATATATATATATATATACAGAAAGTGACAGTGTTAATGCAATAAGAATAAAAATAAATGCAATAAAATAGAAGCAGATGATGAGGGGATGAGATTAACATTCAGTCAGTTCACAGATTAAAGCTGATGAGTTATATCTCACATTGTCAGGTAACGACTGGGAAACATGGACGCATTCTGCACTTATGAGAGGGAACAGAGGCGGTGGTTCACCCACAGAAACTCAGATCCAGCTTTTACTGCCACTGGTCGGCCCTCTTCAGCCCTGCAGCTTGTTTACAGTGTCCTGAACGACGCGGGCAGCTCGCAGGCCGGCCAGACCTCTGGGCTGGGGCCACCGATTTGGAGGCATTACGCAGACCCAGTGATGCCACTGGTCAGTAAGTGGATTTCTCCTCCGGGTGGACGCTGGCCTTTCCCATCTGGGAAGCGGGTAAGCTCATGTGGCTTAGAAAGCACGGAGACGGGGGCGTGAAACTGATTTAGACACAAAAAACAAATTATTTATTTATGAAATAATCCCAATATTTCCATTATACTAGTATACCTAGGTGCTTCTATTTTTGTATAATAAAAGTGCACCTAGGCCCTATTGTTTCTTTAATAAAAGCATATTTAGACTATTTCTATAATAAAAATGTATCAAGACCCTATGATTTTATAAAATAAAAGTATATCTAGGCCCTATTATTGCTATTATAAAAGTGTACCTAGGCCCTATTATTTCTATAATAAAAAATAGATATCTAGGCCCTATTATGTACATAATAAAAGTGTATTTAAACTATTATTTCTATAATAAAAGCATGTTTAGCCCCTGTTATTTTTATATTAAAAGTGTATCTAGGTCATATTATTTCTATAATAAAAATGTATCTAGGCCCTATGATTTAAAAAAATAAATAAAGGTATATCTAGGCCATATTATTTCTATAATAAAAGTGTCTCTAGGCCCTATAATTTTTGTAATAAAAATGTATCTACGACCTATTATATATATAATAAAAGTGTATTTAAACTATTATTTCTATAATAAAAGCATGTTTAGCCCCTGTTATTTTTATATTAAAAGTGTATCTAGGTCATATTATTTCTATAATAAAAATGTATCTAGGCCCTATGATTTAAAAAAATAAATAAAGGTATATCTAGGCCATATTATTTCTATAATAAAAGTGTCTCTAGGCCCTATAATTTTTGTAATAAAAATGTATCTACGACCTATTATATATATAATAAAAGTGTATTTAGGCCCTAATTATTTCCATAATAAAAGTGTAATAAATTCTAGTCCCTGTTATGTGTATAATAAAATTCATATCAAGGCCTTGTTATTTATATCAGTGGTTCTTAAACTGGTACTCAAGTCTTCACGTACAGTCCACATTTTTCTTCTATCCCTACGTGTTCATTCATTCATTCATTCCTTCATCCATTCATTCGTTCGTTCATTCTTTGAATTTTTTTTTTTTTTTTTTTACATTTTTTTGTCATTCATTCTTTGAACTTATGCATTCACGAGTAGCTATGGGTCACTTTTTCAATTCCAACAATTGATCAGAAACATATATTTTTTAATTGTTATTTTTTCATCTTTTGTCTTTTGCATTTGCAGCAGGTGGTCAGTGCCAGCTCCATTCTTCCTACATGTGACTCAGTTATAGATTATATTAATGCCCTAGGCCATTATGGCAGCTCTATAAACCCAGATCCAATTAACTGTAAATGCATGCAGAGTGAAGTCAATGACATGAGAGATTTAGTGACATTGTTTAGGGCCTAAATGTAAAAAAATAAAACGGTCACGGGTCATGAAAATGTGCCGTGGATGACAATGGGACGGTGCTGCTTTAAGTGCTTCATTAACACGTGACTAAAGGCAAAATGCCTGATTAAGCATGAGCAGCGGATCACTCTTAGACTACGCTTGACCAGCCTTCCTCTGGGGTCAAGTGCAGGCCATTGTCTCAGCCCCTCCAGTGTAACGTGCACACTAAAGATGCAGTGGAGGGCAACAGAGTGAACTTACTGCAGTCAGTCCCTTCTGACAGCGATGATGAATACTAAGGAGCTCTTTAATGATGGAAAGGGGCTGAGAACATGGAAGTGACTTTACTGTTTTTAAAAGGAGCGTGGGTGTGGCGTGGGAGTGCCCCTCCCCCATAATGCACACTTTATTGCTCTTTTTGTCATGGGACCTTTCCAGCACTACCGTAACCAATAATGTGTTTGAGATGATTAAAGAGAGAGTCACCATTTGATTGTTGTGCATGTTGTGCATGTTGTTAGAAACTCCTCTACCTCACACAACTACTTATAGGCCGCTTTATTAGAAACACATGCCATGCACTTATACTCAGTGGCCACTTTATTAGAAAGACCTCCTACTTCCACTTAATGGCCACTTTATCAGAAACACATGCCATGCTTTTCCACTCACTGGCCACTTTAATAGAAACACTGACCACTGACTTCCTCTCACTGGCCACTTTATTAGAAACACTGACTGCCTACTTTAGTTCAGTGGCCACTTTATTAGAAACATCTGCCTTGTACCTTTACCCACTGGCCCCCTTGTTTTAGAAACACATATCTTGTACTTCCACTCACTGGCCACTTTATTAGAAACACCTACCCTGTGCTTCCATTCAGTGGCTACTTTATCGGAAACACTTTCGTCATGCTTCCACTCTCTGGCCACTTTATTAGAAACACATACCTTGCACTTATACTCAGTGGCCACTTTATTGGAAACACATACCTTGCACATTCCACTCACTTGTAGCTCCACTACATAGGTGTACACTTACAGACGGTTCATCATCCCCTCTCTCTAATCCATTCTCAGCACAGCAGGGACACACTGGTATGACAGTGTGTGTGGCACTGGTCTATCAGGCACAGTGGTGTTGTTTGACACACACCTTAGTTTGAAAGTGGTCCACCTTCCAAAAACATCCAGCTAAGAGAGGCTCTGTGGCCAGAAACCGGCCTTTAACGATGGCCTAGCAAACATTGGGTCGTTAATATAGCATTGTGCATGGCAGCAGGTTATTGTGACATAACATGAAACCTGTGTGCTGTGAGGAAAAATGACAATAAAAAACAAGGCGATTTTCAGAAGCAGGAATTTACTGACCAGCTGAAAATGCTTCCATATTGAACCACTAGATGGTAGCAAAGGCTAAACGCTATGGGGAAAATTCAGCCTGAAGTCATGCATCCAATTACAGAACCTGGGCTGTCTGGGCCTGATGCAGGAACACGGTTCTGGGGTGCACAGCAGACATTTATTCCTCTTACATAACTCATACAGAGCCGGAGACAGTGTCCATGTGTAAATATGCTTTAATTAGTGGTATACCACTGAATCTTCAAAACAGCACCATTTAGGTGCCTCAACATACATACAAACATACATATATTTATA
>JBBPCZ010000037.1:16009976-16033392 GCA_037974445.1 Brycinus macrolepidotus | reverse complement strand
TAAAAGTACAGATACGTAAAAATGTACTTAAGTACAGTAACGAAGTACAAATACTTTGTTACATTCCACCACTGCCTCTAACAGTTCGAACTGATTTTGTATAGCAAAAGATGAAATCATATTGGAAATATCATGTAAATGCTTGTACTGCCACAGTGTTTTTGACATGCCCATAATGGCCTAAGCAAAGTCGCCGTTTTGTATGAAAGCTTCGATCTTCCAATTTGTTCGTTCCATTAATCTGAGCCATCTGTTATCCTTCATATGTGTCACTTCGGCTTTGTACGAACAGGAGGCCCGTTCCGTTTTTTTCTGCTGTAGTCATCTGTGGCCTAGTTGAGAGTCTCCCCCTTTAAATTGTTAATAGACATTGAGTGCAGCATGGAACCCCTCTAGAGTGCTCAAGCTGCCAAAAGACCCAAAATAGCTCCACAAACCGCTTGGAAGAAAAACATTATTTATTTATTTTTCTAATCCCCTCACTCTCTTGGTGCTGGAGGAATCACTGGGAGGTGTAAGAATGTATTTATGCGTTTTTTTTTTCCACGGCATCGAGGGGGTTTTGTTCATTTCATTTGCATTTTCTGCAGATCAAAAGGAAAGCGTCTGCTGAATGATTTGCATTGACTCTCTGAAGACATGGAGGTTCTGTATAAACCCAAAGTAGGACCCCTCATGTTCCCGAGACTGACTTTTATAGGATGAAGGTGTTGGTGGCTTAACAGCAATATTTTTATATCAATAAAGGAGAAATCCACAGATTTTTCAAAATTTCTGCAAAGCTCAGTGAACTAACTGAAAGTGCTTTTGATGTGATCTTTACTTCTTAACAGTGGTATTAATAGGAAACGGGTGTGGTGATGTCCACAAATACAACCATTTTATTTGAGTTCTTTTAGGTTCCAAACCCACCAGTGAACCTATACGTGTCTTCTGAGTTTATATGTAATGTTCATGATGGTATTAAATTAGAAAATATACATTTTTTGACTCTTTTGCCTTGAATGTCTACCATGAATGGATTTAAAACACATCTTTTCAGCTAAAATCTTCTTAAAACTACAGCAAAACACTGCCTCAGACACCACACTGCATATCTGTAACCATTTCGCGCAACTTTCAGTGAAGGAGCTTTAAGAGGCATTAAACTCTTCAGACATCTGATTCCATTAACCACCACTGTGAACAGTTCTGACTCAGTGAGTGTCTTTATAATTCCTCATTTTGTATCAAGCTGCTTTGAATGACTTTATTTACATTTAACTATGCAGACTTCTGGGAAAATTACCCTTTAAAATGTGCCTTTTATACCCGTTTTGCCATGCTTCACATTTCCATTACCAGTTGAGAGAAACTGATGGAGATCTCGAAGCACTCTGAGAGATCAATGTGCTCGAAGTTGTTGGGAACAGTAGATTATAATTTATACGGTGGGGCACGTCCTGGATTAGCACTGGTCGATTCGTGAAGCCCAGAAGAATCAGAAAGAAAAAGGCCTGCACTCTGCTTCAGATTTCCATTATAATAGGAGAAAACTGATAAGCCCTGATCGATGGAGGTTACTGAGCACTGAGGAAGGTCAATGTTCTCAAAAGTGTTACGTCTAGGCTCAAAACTCTTATAATTACTATTTATCCAGGAGGGGCTCATCCTGGATGAAGCATCAGCTGAACCCAGGTCAGTCAGGCAGGAACGGGTTAACCCTTAGAATGTATTAGGGAAAATCTGATTTCAGTAAATATAATCGGTGTAAAACAGTCTAAAACCGGTGTTTGTTCTCCTACAGGCTCGCCGTCTCCTACATGCTCGACTATCCTGAAAGATCTTGTGTTTTTTCTGTTTGTTTCTAAAACCTAAAATAAAAGAAATTTGTCCATTTTTCTTATTAATGGGCATTTGTGTGTGATGCCATTTTTAAAACCCCAGTAGTGGTTATTATTATTATTATATGTTTTTAAAATTACAATAACTTTGGTTCTACGTGACGCAGGAACACCAAACAAAGCTCAGCATGATGTCTGGCACCTCCAGCATCAACACAAACCGGGGGAACTTCCATATAAGGAGCTGTTTTGCCGTATTACGATGATTTACCATCGGTTGCGGTGCCGGCACGGGTCCTTGCCGCTCGGGATCTAAGGGTTAAGCCCTGCAGTGTAGCAAAGTTGGCATGATTTGGGGCGCGCTGTCCTGAAGGGCTGCGGAGTGCTGAGCTCAGTGCTCTTGGGTTAAATGCGCTGCACCGTGCTCGGTGCCAGGCTCTGCGGGCGCTACAAATCTGTCGTGTGTGACAGGGCACACACCTCCGGCACGCTGAGAGTGAGCGAGTGAGCAAGCCACTGGCTACAAGCCTGGAATGATGGGAGAGATATTGTTCTGTCACCTCACGCACTGCAATGGCTTCTCAACCAGCAGCGCTTCGCGGGGACACGCCGGCTCCCAGTTCCCCGCTATCTGCGAATCAAAATTGACTGCTGAACACATTATGGAGTTACAGAACGGGCTTATTTTCTTCCCTCCCCGAGCTTCACTCTCGCCCGCTGCTCAGTCGGCTGTTCTACCTCCCCCGTCCTTTCAGCGCCCGCCGCTTATCTATGCCGCACACTACTCCGCCGCTCTCAAACCGTCGGCTCTGCGCCGTTTCATGTGAGCAGAAGAAGAGCAGCCGGTGCTCTTCAACTTTTGTTTGCTCAACACTCTGCACTGCACTCCAGGGCTTTTATTAGCAGCTTAAAACAGCGCTGTGGTCCATGAAAACCACGCAACCCTTATCCTCATCGGTGCAGGTCATAAACAGAGCTCGTCCTCTTAAACCACACAGGTTCTTTCCCAGTTACAGCCACAGTTCACAGTAAGGCCCAGTCAGCAGAATTTGGGGCAATCAGAAAACTGAGAAGTGTGCAAGAGGCCCAGGTTTACATTTTACATTAAGATGCACCCCATATCTCGTCCTTATAAACATTTAATAGGCAAGTAATCACGACCAGACTGTTTGAATCTAGTTGTCGTGATCCTGAGGTACTGGAGATAGATATCATGGGTGGTTCACTCAGATTTCAGTGTCGTTGCTCTCTCATTAAAGAAGTTATTTTTGGCTGTTTGCATGTATTCAAACATGCTGTCAATTCAGCTTGCGAAAGCTGAAAGTCCATTTTTCTTCGACAGTACGTGGTTTTCTCGTACTGTTTTTCTTTAACAAGGCCAAATTTAGTTTTAGGCCAGTCGCACTGTATGAAACATTTAATTCTGGTAGTGCATGCTGGTCAGTGACTCATATCTGGTCATCAATCACCAAAGAAAAGTGAGAGCTCTGGTACCACCATTTCTTTTTGCTGTTTGTGTCAACGATGGAGTTCTTTTTTCTTTCTTTACCCACTTTTTCCTCTGATTTGGGCATAGCCAGTTAGCTAGGACACTTTAGTGCTGCCAAGCTGGAAAGGCAAAGACCAGCTCATACTTTCTCCAACCATTGCATCTTTCCAAACTGCTGCTAATGCGTCATTCTACAAATATACAACTTTTACAATCAATTACAAATCAACAGAAATAAGTCTGGAGAGTCTGTTAAGTCTTTTAAGTTGGGTAGGCTTTACACTGTGAACATGTGGCCTTGAACATGAAAACAGCAAACATGTCTCATTATCCTGTTAGCAAGATAAGGCTGTTCGAGAGACTGGTTCGTTTGATGTGTGGCCGGCCGGCATGGGCCGGGTACCAACACTGCTGACTAGGTAGCTTGGCAGCTACTTGTGAAGTCACCTAGTCAATTGTGATGAAATGGCATAGACATTGCATTGTGCATGCTCTCCACTGGTTTAATTACATCCCTACCATTGGAGAAGACCATGTACCAACGCATCCCACACTGAACTGAACTGTTCTCGTGTGGTTCTCATTTGCAGTTGAAAATGTTCTCAATTTTAACGTTTCTGCAAATTTGTACTGGTTTTCGTACCATCAGTGAGAATTTCGCACCCATACAACCTGAATGAGAGCGATGCAAGATTCACTGCATTGGAAGCGTACCGTTTGAGAGGGACATATGGAGGAGCTGGTGTGTAAACCCACTCCCTTTCCTCTGGGAGGAGTGAAGGAAAGCTTTGGTCCAAACGCGTCCCAGCTGGGATTCTGGCTCCAGAGAAGAGCTCATTATTTCCCGCAATTAATACGTCTTATCAACAGGATTCTTCGCTTCTCCCTTTTTATCTTCTGTCCGCTGGCAGGAATCAGCACTTGATTTCCCTCCGGCTCTCCGACCCGTCAGGAGATGGTGCTTTTTGGTTTTTTAGGCCAGGAGATATGGGCGGGGTGAGTCTGCTCTGTTTCACCACAACTGACTCACGGCTCTCTAGGAGCTTCCTCTCACCCTTCAGGTTGTTGTACCCACTCGCATTCACACTAGTGGCTCCGCTTGGCCAGCATCACGGGCACTTCACACCACCTGCAACACGCTCTGGAAAGAAAGACTTCATACAGAAATGCTTAGGCAGCTAGCAATAAATTAACGGTGGAGTGAGAACCATTTCTCTGATGCTGATTGGTCCATATTGGCCTTCACTCTTTACAAGCACCACTGGTAGGAAACACCGGTAACACTTTATGTGGATAGTCACCTGTAACTTGCATTTAACTAAATACAAGTATATTTTTACATCGTTATTAAATAGTTTACTGACAAAACGATGCTGACATTGGTAACAAACACTAGCCTGTCAATAGCTACTCAAATCTTTGGAAAATGCTTCCCCAAAATATCTCAAAGGTGGTGCAGACTTGTGTATGTGGTTTACGATTCACTAAACTAAACTTATTTATAAACTAAACCGTATATATATATGCAATATTTTGTATAGTGTACAGCTTTTTTTTTAATATTATATTGTTATTGTATAGTTTTTATTCTATTGGTTTTGCTGCCTCTACTTTCTTCTCTTGTTCTGTCCACTTTGCTGTTGTAACGCTGCAAATTTCCCACCTGTGGGACTAATAAAGGGTTATCTTATTTGGGGTCTGGTTTCACAGACCATCTCAAGAGTACAAGTTACTACATACTCTAACACCAACCTTTCCCTCAGTCCACGACCTAATCTCAACCCTAATAGCAATGCTGGTCCTAATCCCAACCCTGTCATGCATGACACAGAGAACTACACAAATAAAGTGGGACAGAAGAGTTGCTGAGCTGTCATGGTTCGTATTAATCACGTAACTTCAAAACATCTTGTGAAAGATCAAATGGTTTATTAGTCCCCCATGTTGTGTGATCATTCCAGCACCAAATTCGAATTAGCAGTAAACGGTTCTGTGATTGCTGGCACTTTGAAACAACACATGGTCTTTTTGATGATGGGGCACTCTCCTCCGCCCACTGCTGCTTTCTGCTGATCAAGGCTTTCCCCTCAGCGCTCCTCGCTGCCTTCACCTGAGACACCAGCGTTTACAGGACATCAGCAGGCTGCCGCGCGCCCCCACTCACGCATGGCCTCCCTGATCGGCCTCCAGAGTCCTCTCTCTTTCAGCATACCAACTTTACAAACTTCTCTCCTTGGCTACATTCACACTGCACTGAAGTGGCACAAATCCAACATTTGCCCAAGAATGACTGATTTTGTTCTGGAAAGTCTGGACATTTTGTCTCGATCACTGGATGCTTCTTTACCTAAAGACTGATAGCAAAGACAGTCAGTGCTGGCTACCTTTCATTCTATCCCTTAATCTATGTTCACAATACATGGTTGAAGTCACAGAAATCTGATTTTATTTTTGTGAATGTGAAAGATCTGATTCTATTAGAACTATGTGAACACAAAAATAAGATTTGACAGTGACATGGCCAGCTTGGAAGTTGTCATCACAACATGGAAAGAGACCATTGTTTTTTTATTGTCTGCACAAAAAAAAGCCCAATGGAGACACAAACTAACAACTGGGAAGTCGACGAAGTACAAGCTCGACTGTCTGTTTGGGCTGAAGATTAATTTCAGTGGGAGTTTTCTATGACACTAACAAATTTATCTTTAACTCTGTGAGAAACGTGAAGGTGATCCAGGACGTCACTAACAAGTTATCTGGGTTCGGTTTTCATCACACGGATGAAGAATACTGAGAAAAAGTGAAGAAACTCAAACAAGACTATAAATAATAACAAAATAACAAAAGCGGCTCTGACAGAAAAACTTTCCGCTGGTTCGACTCCACGGACGCGGTTTTGGGACGACCGGCCATAAACTGTGAGGAGAGAACTGCGCTGCTGATGCGTCAGAAACACTGTTAAACTGAGATACACTGGAAAATCAAAGCGTGTCTGTACAGTTTAGTTACAGCACGGTTCCTATATATCTGTGGAAAAGTGCCTTTACAAAAACAAATAGGAGCTTTCAAGACAGAAAAAGCAGATCTGAGCAAAAAATCGAAATTGTGCAATAAAGCTCACAACCTTTACAGGAATCTTTTGCATGCCAGGAGGGTAATGGGTGCTAATTAACTGACAGGTGCAACCTGCCCGTGGTCATCTGTGCTACGTTCAGCCCCTTTCACCTGCTCATCATCTGATGAACTAATGGAATATGAAATATGGCCGTGCCCCATTCTAGTGCTTGCCCGCAGCTCTTTGTAACCTTCTTGTGCTTCCTCACCCCATGAGACGTCTGCTTGCCCTGCGTTTCAGCTGCCCTCCGATCCCGTCCCACACACACATACTGCTGTCTGTCCACCCAGATCTCCATCTGCTTTCATTGAGCTTTGTGTGGTCCAGCCTTGGGTTTCCAACTCTGGAGCTTGTCCAGCTTTATTTCTGTCTGGAGTGATGCACATTTATGCCATCTCTCTCTCTCTCTCTCTCTCTCTTACTCTGCCTTTCTTGCTCTTTCTTTCTCTGTTTGCATTCCTGTCTTTGTGGGCTGAATACATGACCTTCTATATGAATGCATGCGCTATGCCCACCCCGACCGTAACCCGTAAGCTTAGATGTTATGATAAAAATGCATTTTTGTTCATGAGAACCTACTAAATGTTTTCCATTTTGGCAAAGGGAATAAATATCCATGTTTTTCATGATCTTGAGGACGCTGGTCCCCACAAAGAGTGAAATACACAGCCACACTCATCAGCATATTAGCACAACAGAATGTGCAACACTGTGAAACCATCTGCTTCGACGAGTTTGTGTGGCATACTTTCAGCTGAGTGTTTCCTGTTCACGTTCTGGGCCCTGGACGAGGCCTCCCAGTGTCCCCCAGCAGACGGGCCGCCCTGTAGGTCTGCTCTGGCACCTCCTGGCTGCAAGTCCAAGGCTCTTTTTGATCCAAGGCTCATCTAGCTTGAGGTACCAGGGATGTCCCGATAAATTTTTTTGCCCTCAGTCCGAGTCATTAAATATTTAGAATCTGCCGAATCCTCACTATGACTGTATTTTCACAGTTAATACAGTCACACAGTTCAGGCTTCAAATATTGTATGTTAAAGTCAGTAAAACCAGTCCTGTGTGTGGTGGGCATGCTTGTCATAGTAAAATGGATTCATGTGAAACAGGAGCTTTTGAGTGCTACGTTTTTTTCTCTTACTATATAAAAGAAACAACATGCTGCCCTTATTGTTGGATGTACCGTAGTAGACACAATCGGGATGCAAATTTACACATGGAAACATTTACATATGCAAATTTACATATGGAAAGGCCTTTATTTATTTCAACCCTCATTGTTGCCCCTGACATTGGATTGGCCAGATTGTCATGTAGCTATGATGCCTTGACAAATTGGTTGTGTTCTGCTTCGCGACATGTGGTGCCAGCATCTCCAAAAGCAACTCAAACTGGGCGATGAACATCTGAGCTGTGTGGGAAGGTGCTGATAGGAATTCAGCTCCTATATGAAACTCTCAGTTCCCTCTGTTCTCCTTTTACTTTTCTGAAATGGAATGTGAACAGTTTAGTGTCACCATTTGCCTGCTTTGTGATGAGCAAAGGCAATTTTTGTACCCCTGGAGACATTCTAACCCTCTGGAAAAAAGAACGTGAGAGGAGCACTGAAAAATTACATTATTACTAGAGAAGAGTAGACTAAATGTTAATATTGTTGATATTAATAAAGCATTAAAATAAAAAAATTACGTCCAAAATGGACAGAAAATTGCTAAATTAACTGAAAACGTGAACAATGAATAAAGAAAACTTTATAGTATGAGCCGTGACAAGGTTCTTGACGGTAGAATGGTAGGTCATCCAACCGTTGGTGAATTTTTGGTTAGCTGTAGATAGAACATATCTTTAAGCTGCTGTTGTTTTGCTGTAGTTTACGTATTGAGTTTTCAGACTCTTATCAGACCTGCAGTGGAGAGATTCCTATGCTTTGTTCCACCTCCTGATATTTTAATGAATGGTGATTACAAAGCACTTGTCTAATGCCCTGTAGAAACCGAAGTAGTTCCACACGGCTAATATTTTCACCGTTTATCTGTTGCCACTGTTGCCACATCTGTGCAGGAGATGGAAGGAAATAAACAGAATTTCACTATTTCATGTTTTCATTACCATTCAAATTGTTAGTATAGCCTTAAATTTTGACTCTTTATTTTAGCCTTCTTTAATCAAATCATTAATAAATGAAAAATGTTCTCTTCTTTTTGCATTTTTCTCTTCAATGTAGTCATGTCCAGTCTCTCCCGTTATCTAGGACTCCCACCATTACACGTCACCAACAGTGCGACGGGTAACACATGATTTCTCTAAGACACATGAAGCGCCACTTCATCTTTTCAAACAGTTGTTAACGAAATTGGACAGCTCAATGCATTTGAATCAGAATCAGAAAACTTTATTGATCCCGGAGGAAATTGCTTATGTAATGACTGCAAAGACACACAGAGATACAGAGACAAGAACAATATAAATATAAAGTCTAAATAAAATCTAAATAAAAGAATCTGTAGGGAAAAAAAATCTCAATATTAAAATACACTATCCTATATACATAAATGCTGGGTACAAATACTATAGATAAGTAACACAGTTGAGTGAAATCTAATGACACAAATGGTAGTTTGGGGTACGTTATTGCACTTAGTAGAGAATCGGTAGTAATATTAAGTAATAAAAGTAATATTGACACAAGTAGTGATATTGCACATGAAAGGAGAACACATTGGAGAAGAACACTAACTGCTACTTATGTTATATCAACTAATCAATGCCCAAGCTTGCATCATAAAGAGTGATTTGGGGGGGGGGGGGGGGGGCCTCCTCCCCAGACTGGTAGAGAAAGGAGAATTTCTCTCTTAGAGAGAAATCCGTGGGTGGCTGTGGCACCACTTGGATTTTTAGTGGTTTTTGACTTTCTAAACTGCACTATTCTCCTCTGCCTTCTCTTAAATATTTGCACTTTTAATTCTCTTTTATGTATTCTTTCAATTCTTTTATCCCTCTCATTGTCTTGTTTTATTTTATTCTATCTTATTTTTATTCATTCTTATTTTATTTTCCATTTCTGTAAAGCACGTTGAATGACCTTCTGTGTTGAATGACCTTCTGTGTTGAATGACCTTCTGTGTACAAATAAACTTGAACTTGAGTTTGCACTTGAACTAAAAGTGCCATTTTCTATTAAATTAGGATGAACTTTTCCAATTGCAAAACATTTTGCTGCATGCCTAGTTCATAAATCAAAACCTTGATGCCTTGATTTTTTTCAATATTGTTCATTCAGTTCATATAGGGAGACTTCTTGCCATGCTTCAGTGCTGCAGTGTGGTTCACACCCACTCCAACCAAACGAGTGCAGCTCATGTCATACCGACTCTCACTGTGGCTGCATAATCATATTTTTATTGAGGATTATGAACATTATAGTGCGATCTGTTGGCTTTGCAGCCTCAGAAAGCCATAAAAGTGGAGCGCTACATGTTTGCGCCTGCATTCGAGGGGAATGCCCGAGAGCATCTTCCTCTCTGTCTCCAGTCTTCGCTCAGTTGATTTGATATTGCCGAATCTTCTGCAGTGAGGAAAGCTCCCTCTGCAGAGGAGGGGGGTTTCTCCCATGGCACATAAAAGCACTGTGTGTGTGTGTGTGTAAGGGAGGGGGTTGCTGCGGGTCAGCAGCTCTGTTGAAAGACATAACGTGAGTGCGCATGCGGGCTTGTGTAACTATTTCAGCCATTCAAATACAGTCATTGTGGCCTAGATGTAAGAAAATGGTGAAATTGTATTATTTTTACTATTGAAAACATGGATGGCCCTTGAAGATGAATGGGATAAGAGGGGTTCGTACATACGTCCCCATCGTCCTGTAAAGTTACTGGTTAGGAAATATGACAGCGATGCTAGGGTACCACTGTGTAGTGTGTGTGCTTGTGTGTGTGTGTGTGTAGTGATTAATATTCATCACTGGTGAGGATCTTCCCTTCATTTGGGCTTTCTTTCTTCTGAAGCTCTTCAGAGAGATGGTGGACTTGGAGGCTTATGTCTAGCCTACCCTGCACTCACGCGCTCCTCCTCCAGCGGAGAGAAGAACCCTGTCTCCGGAGGCAGAATTCATGCTTTGTGCTGGGGGGGTGGTTGATTTTATTTTATTTTTATTTTTTTGGCACTGATCCGACTTCAAACCGAGACTATACACGTTACAAGATGAACTGCATTGTGGCTTTACACTACGAACTCCTGTCTTGATGGAAGAAGAAGCCGTTCCTACTGATGCAGTAACCTGTGTATCTCCTGATTTAGGAAAATAATCATGTTACAATGGTGTCCCCTTACTAACACATCACTGGGGGGAATTCCAACCATATTTCACAGTTTTAAGTCAAAGTCAAAGTGAACTCTGTCATCTCAGCTATATACACGTATACAGTGAGGCGAGACGGCGTGGCTCCAGATTTTACAGAGTACAAAAGGACACGGGGTACACATATATAAATAAAATATAAATATAAACTCTAAACTGGAAGTAAAACTGTGCAATTCGGTACAAGGTCATTTTTAACATCCAAAACATTGTGCAAATGTTGCATCAGCAATCAGGTGGAAAGCAACAAGACTGTGTGCAAAAGGTCAGCAGCGGTTCAAAGTAAATAAAAATACTGATGCAATGGCAATTAAATGGGATCTAAAGTCATTCAGAGTGGGCTTGGTGTCAAATCCCGTTCTGGATGAACTAATCCAGTCAGAATTGTTCACAGTGGAGGTGAATGGAACCAGACGTCTGAACGTGAGTGGGCACGGGGGCTTGTGTAATTGTTTAAACCATTCAAATATAGTCATTGTGGCCTAGATGTAAGAAAATGGTATAAAATTGTATTATTTTTACTGTTGAAAACACTGACTGCCCTGGAAGACGAATGGGATAAGAGGGTTAATACATATACAACCCCCCCCCCCCCACCCCCCGCCGATGCTAGGCTACTACAATGGATAGTTTAACGCCTCTTAAAACTCTCCTCACAGAAAATATTTCATGAAATGGTTACAGATATTGGATTCTACCTGAAGCCTGAAACAATAGGTTTAAAAAGTTTTGGGCTAAAATGTAGTTTTATTTAGACCATTGTGATACAGGATAGTCCCCTAAGAAAACGCACCACTATTTAACAGATTCACCACTATTTTGGCATCATCACTACATATATAAACTCACTGGTAAAGAAATCAGAGTCGGCAAGTTTCTTCACCAAACCATTTTACACCCAAACCCACTCTGAATGACTAACTTACCCCCACTGGACTCCACAGGAAATCTAAAATTGGATGGAATTTCCCTTTAAGAAGGAACAAGTGAGTAATACATAATACACAATAATAATCATAATAATAAAAACAATAGGTTTAATATTAGAATAAATGATAATAAATTATTAAATAAAAATGTTAAATCACAGACATAATCAGATTACATTTGTTTCTAATGAATCTGTCTATTGTACAATCTTAAAAAAGAGATATTTTCTTCTTTACAAAAGATTCTTTCTTTGTCACAGACACGGTTATACAAATACAATGTGTAGTAAAATGAGCCCCTGAAACGTCTGAAACTGTGCAATATAGTTACAATAAATTAAAGAGAAAAACTGAGATATATATATATATATATATATATATATATATATATATGTGTGTGTGTGTGTGTGTGTGTGTATGTATAAAGTGTCCATTTGTCATACGTGAACACACCACACCACACAGTGTGAAATTCTGTCTCTGCATTTAACCCATTTACCAAGTGAAGCAGTGGGCAGCGCCCGGAGAGAAGTCTGTGGAGACGCTTAAGGCTACCTCAGTGGTGCCAGTGGCAGTCCTGGGATTCAAACTCACGATCTTCTGATCACAGGGGCAACTCCCTAACCACCAGGCCACCAGCTATGTATATATTACAGGTATAAAACATTGCAGGTATACTTATAAAGCAATTACAGCTCCAGCACCCCCCACCCCTCTTATTCCCCCTGCAGTTAGAGGTAAATTCCTGTTTGGCTGATACAGGACTCTTAACTGCGCCCCCTGTCGGTCGGACCGGGGGGGGGGGGGTGCTCTAATAGCGCGCGCGGTGATGGTATCAGGCGCGGGGAAACGCCGCGAGCCAAGTGGCCGTGACAGCGCACGTTAGAAAACCACTCGAGGGCTTTACACACACACACACACACACATACCTCGCGCGCTTTTATGCAAATCGGAGCGTGTTTATCTGGGGAGGCCGCGAGACACAAACACACTGACGGCCCGAGCGGCGCGCGGAGGAATAATAACGCGGCGAAACGGGGCTCGCGCTTCTCCCACTAATCTCCCCCCTGCCTCGCGCGCACAGTCTGACAGGCTTTATTATATAACCAGATCCGCGCGCGCAACCACAGCGCGAGAGGGGCTGATGCAACCCGCACGCGCGTGAATTTAGCTCCTGTGGTGTGGGGGGGGGGGGGAGGGGGGAGTTTTCTTCTTATTCTTCTTATTATTATTCTCAGCAGCTGGTGGCCTGGTAATTCGGGAGTTGCCCCTGTGATCAGAAGATCGTGGATTCGAATCCCAGGTCTGCCAGTGGCACCACTGAGGTTCCCTTGAGTAAGGTACCGTGCCCACACTCCGCTCCCTGGGCGCCGTGTTCTGGCTGCCCGCTGCTTCACCTGGTGAATGGGTTAGATGGGTTAAATACAGAGGAAGAATTTCACACTGTGTGCTGTGGTGTGTTTACTTTACGTTATTATTATTATTATTATTATTAATAATAATAATAATAATAATAATAATAATAGTAATAATATATAGAAAGTAATAGTACTAAATATCAAACAAAAACATTTATCATGCAACATTGTTAACCCCTAATCACACACAAGCTTAAATAGAAAAGTAATTTATTAATGATTCTGTGTGTGTGTGTATGTGTTTGTGTGTGTGAGTGTGTATGTGTGTGTGTGTGTGTATGAGTGTACGTAGTGTATGTGTGAGCTTCATACAGAGTTCCAGTGAGGAAAGATTGGATTTTAATGCTTGACTCTAAATCTGTGTTTCTGGAGACACATTAAATCTAGTCTTGGGTTAGACTGTTGATGGGGACCTGATCAAGACTCCAGCATCAATAAAACGCGCAAAAAAAAATGTCGATCAGTGAGAGTCCTTGCAAGTGAAGTAGTTTTTCACGGCCACATGTTTATGCACAGCATCAGCACAACATGGGCAAGGCCTGCTCTGCCCGCTTCATATAAATTCCTTTTGATTTTTTTCCGGGGTTGCACACGCCTGCATTCTGGCCTGAGGCAGGACTATATAAGTATGCGGTCTCTGGGTGTGTATATGTGCGTGTGCGTGAGTGTATGCGTGCGTGTGTGTGTGTGTGTATGTGTGTGTGTGTGTGTGTGTAGAAAAACTGGATGGAAGTTCATTTCATGGCCTTAACACAGTCAGAAACGGGGCTGCGGCGATTCCCTTTGAACTCGGACTGGCTGGGATGCGTGCAGGAACCCTGCTAAAGTCTGGGGGGTTTTGTTTTTCTAGCTTGAGGCTGAGAAGCGGCGAGATGCCACTGTACGAAAAGTACATAACCCTCCTCTCTAGGACTGTCCCCTACAGAGGCTGGGACATTTCGCCACTCTTGGCCAAACAGAATTTACAGTACAGTCATAAAGTGTAGATGGGGGATGCATAAGATTATGTCGACCTGGGGGAGGGGGGCTCCTGCTATTTGAAAAACGTAGTATTGTGATTTACCATCACAAATCCAGCAGCTATTGATAGTGCTTGGACCCAGTGGCTTTGGACAGATTGTCAGATTGACCCTCTAGCTGAGTGGTGTTAGAGGGCACTATTGGGGACCAATCATATATTGGTAGGGAGGGGGCAAAATTTTTGCCACCCATCCTAAGGTGCCATCCTAGACGACTGCCTTGTTTACCTCTGTGGACAGACCAGCCCTCTGCCCCTACTTAACAAAGCAGATATTCTTAGTCAACTAACATTTGTCTATTACTTTTTTCGCATTTATGATTACTTCTTTACTTTTGCAAGTGAATTAAAGCTCAAACTCTGGATTTTCAAATGGAAGTTTAGAGCATGTTGTTAGACTCCGTTGTAAGGTGGAGAAAGATGCTTGTGCGTGCATTTAGAAGTTTGTAGAAGATGGTGGTGACTCTTTACAATCCTTGCAACATATGCAACCACCAATATGATGTAAATGGAATGTTTAAAAATGAGTATGCAAACATATGATATCCCTGTAGACCAGACGTTCTTCTCGCCTTACCTTTCCCTCCATCACTCTAGTAACAGAATTAGTGATTCTGCAAGTAACAGAATTGGCAATTAGTGTTCTCCTCCAAGCATGTTGAGCTGTCAGATGAGTGGCACTTCAGAAAAAAGTGGTGGCGTTTTCTGTGGCTTCGAGGAAACGTTTGCTAACCCCAGTTTGGGAACCGGGCCAAGCATCAGGGGGTCATTTAATGGTTCACTGCCCCACCCTCTAATCCTCACGTCCCATTAAACTCCCAATTTGCTTCTAGTAGCAAGTGACAAAAATCTAACTCATGGCACCCCCAGTTTAAAAGACTACCTCAATGAACACTGGAGGGTTCGCTCCCATCACTCTGTACTGGCTGCATTTTAGAGATGTGCTGGATGCTGTGGGTGATTAATCAGTAGATTGATTTCCAAGACAACTGATCTGCTGTAAAGGTAGCTCTTCTGTTGATTCTCTTGGTACTATGACTTTAATTGGATACAAAAACTCACTAGGAATCTATTTATGCCATATTCAGTTGCCGTTCTGTTTTTCTTTTCCATTAGCTGAAGCAAATATCACAAAAACAAGACCAGTTTTCATCTGGTTTTTGAATGTTTTGAAAGGTTGCCCAAAAAATCTTCAGTCTGAGACAGCCTTACGCCATTCCCCGCAGGCCTGGAGAGACGGTCCATCATTGCATCATTGTCCCGGGCCTGGTCAGAGCGGCGGCTCCCTACGCAGGACGGCATGATCGTGACACACAGGAAACAAAAACCCGAACAGCAACCCGCTGATTGCTTCGTTTTTTTGCTTTTTTTGCATAGCTAATAAGCAGAGGAACAGATGGATCTGTCTGAAAGTGGGTTTCCCTTGCTAGTCCAAGCACAGAGGGAGCGCGAGCAGATCGTTCTCTCCGTTCTCTTCCCTCCTTCTCCAGCCGAGCATCAAAGCCGAGCTGAAGTGTTTGAAATTCATTGAAAGTGTCGGATTAATTATTCAGGGTGCAGCGTGCTGAACCGAGATGCCAGTGTTGCCAGCGCTGTTTTTCTTGCTTAGGTGGTGAAATACACTCTCCAAACACAAACACACCCTACCAACCTCTGTCAGAATGTAAAAACAACAGACGGCCATTTGATGGTCCTGCAGTATACGGACGATTGGATGGTCCGGTAGTAACATGGACGGCATGCTTTGCTGAGCTCAAATTTGAATTCTAGAGCACAACACTCATTAGGTGAATTCACCAGCCACTTTCTAGCTGAAACCCTTCTGGCTCCACCTTGGGACGCCCTCGAGTCCTTCATTAATTGTCAGTTTCTAACCACAGAGTTACTCTTTGGTGGATATTTCTGAGTGGTAGACCACTCTCAACCTTATAGTGGTCTATAAGGGTGATTCATAGAGGAGGTGTTTCTGATAAAGTGGCCAGTGAGTGGAAGGAGAAGCTAGGCATTTCTGATAAAGTGGCCAGTGAGTGGAAGTGGAACTGAGATGTTTCTGATAAAATGGCCAGTGATTGTATATTAACCTGTTCTTTTCTCTTTTGGGTTACAGAGACAAGGATCCGGAGCAGCAACCGGAAACAGCAAACCCTTAGGGGGTCAAGGTATGGTTCTTACAGCTTTTTAACTTGGAACTGATTCAACTGAGCATCTGTCTGTAGATCCGGACTGAACTGTCAGAAATGTCTTTCTAGTGCATCTCTACTGGGAAAATCTTCCGGAACTTTTTTTACTTTCTAAAACCAGCATCAATGACGAGGTCCATCTCCCACCTTCATTGCAAGAATCCAGTTTGCCCACTGTGCACAGTCTGAACACCCTCGAATGGCACATTGTGCAGATGGAGCAGTGTTGGCCGATAAGGGCCTGGCAGCAGGGTCCTATCTGAACCACACTGGTGGTTTGGTTTATAGGTCTGGAGTTAAAAGCCCTTTCAATTGTACAGTTACAATCTCCATTGACTGAAACCACCAACTCTCCAAATGCACTTAGGGCCCATTTCTAAATCTCAGTGCTTTAACCCCTTTAAACTGTGGGTTTTCAGGTTATTCAGGCAGAAAATAAAACCTTTTTACACTGTTACTCCAGGCACATTTTGTGCTCGTACATCTGGCCCCCTGTGTATTCAAATGAGTACCAGAGTACTTTTGAAAAATGTAACATTTACTTTTTTACTTAACTGTAATTCAATTAATGATGATAACAATGTTAACGACCTTTATTAACAGTCTATACCAGTGCCAAATTTTGAAATAAGCCCTGATGTATGGCTAGTAGTACCCAGCTAAGGATCACTGTACTTATACACTGTACCAAGTTTCACCAAACCTGTCACTCCTCCATGGCATACGAACCTCTTAAAGTCAATTTTGCTCTGAGCATTTTATCGCCCAATAGTTTTAAGCGCTCCCACACATGTGATTTCTTTGGTCATTTTGCTGCGATGGCCTGATAGAAAGTGGAGCAGTTAGTTGAGATTGGGTGACATGGGATGAATTATGAATTATTGTAATTTAGACTACAAATATTGCGGCATAAAAAAGGCAAAGCCTCCCGATACTAAAATGAGAAACGTAGACCAATGTAATGAACAAACGCTTTGGTTTTTGAATTATTTAGTCCTAAATGTTTTACTGTTACAGTCTTTGGCCAGCTTGGGATAAAATAACCCTGTGTAAGTATTAAGTTGAGGATTGATGGTCTTAGAGAAGGAACAGAGCCCTCTCCCCTCATTCTCTGCATGGAGCAATCACAATGATGAAGGCGCAGAAGGTAACAGCAGAAACGCTGTGCGAAGGCCATTGCTTTTATTGAGAGCTTCAATCTCCCGCCCCTGTTGTCTCTGTAGATTAGACGGGAGGACAGTGTGGCACAGTCATTTTCACACTGCGGTTCATGTGGTCATGAAACATATTTTCTCATTTTTGAACGCTGTTGGTCAACTCATTTAGTCCTACTAAGAGGTATGGATCAAGAAAACCATTCTCTTAATGGGTTAACCCATTAATAGCCTACAGCAATTATTGCCTTTTTTATTATACTTTTAATTTACATTACATGATTACTTATCACATGATTAATGACATAGTGGGTTGCATAACTAATTACATTTACATTCAGTTTACATGGCTTTCAATGCAGGTGCATAATGGATTACATATGGAGTTATATAATTAATTGCATTTTCAGTTAATGTACACTATGTAATTATTTTAATGAAATTAAGTATTCACATGATGATTTATGTAATTAATTGCATGTGCACTCCCGGCTTGCTTCTACGTCCAAAAATGACGACAACAACATAACAAAAATGATGTTTTTTTCTTTCTGTCGCTTGTTATTTTTTTTTAGGTCAGTAAACAAAATGACGTGGAAAGGTGTTTAAATTTTACGATCCACTCAAATTTCTATAAAAGTGAGAAGTAATTAATATCAAGTCTCTAAAATGTTGCAGTGTCCCTGTAAAATCACCTGAAAAAAATCAATATTGAAGCTATAAAGCTTCTTTGGGCTGCAGTACACAACACTACAGTGCAGGCACTACATTTCCCATAATGCCAAAGCATCTTTCCTTTGGATGCTGTACTAGCAGCAGATTCAGGATTCAAGATTCAAGATTCTTTATTCGTCACATGCATAGTTATACAAGTACAACACGCGGTGAAATGTACCCTGAACCGCTCCTTTTTTTTTTTGACTGTGCAAACATTATAAAAATAAAAATAAGTACAATTTTGAATTTAAAAACAAATCTAAAATAAAAGTAAAACAACTTAAACAAGGAACACAAGTTAAAGGTAAAATACGCAGGCTAAATTAGAGTATTTTAAGTTATAAGTTAAAATAAAATAAATAAAGCAACAATCTGGCAGATTTACGTATGTACAGTGTGCAAGCGGGATGTTAAAGTGCATTGTGCGATATTAGCACAGCAATGCAAACAGAAGTAAGGACCTGTATAGCAGCACGTAATGTTGCAATAATAAATAATGTACAGAAATATGACAGATATGAAATATGACAATGAATATGATATGACACCCTGAGGTGCTGTATCAGCCCCTTAAGGTAATGCTATGAGGGGAGGGGGGGGGGCATGTTCTGGTTTAGGACTTGAATGTAGGGTTGCCAAATGTCCCGAATTGTCCAGGACATCCCGAAATATGGGTGATTTTGATTTGTACCGTCAGGGCAAACCCTACTTGAATGACCTGAGGGTAGAAGCTCCTCTTGAGTCTCTCTGTTTTGACCCTGATAGTGCGGAACCTTCTGCCCGATTGCAGAAGTTGAAACAGTCCGTTACTGGGGTGGGACGAGTCCTTTAGGATCCGAGCTGCTCTGGACCTACAACTCCTGCAGGGAAGGGAGAACAGACCTGCAGAATCGTTCTGTCGCACGGATCACTCTCTGAAGAGCTTTCCGGTCCTGAACACAGCTATTCCCATACCAGGACGTGATGTTCTGTGTGAGGAAGTTCTAGCAACTAGTGGAAGGTGGACATAGTGGCTAACCACTTGAGGCCTAACAGAAATGCATGTTAGACCCACAAGTCAAAGGCATTCGTTAAACTAGCAAGCAGTGCAGTTGAACTGACCTGAATACACCAATGATATTTTATTTCACTTACAAATAAATGGGACAGTGGATAGTTAATGACATCTGTTGCTGGCTTGTGTTCTCTAACAAGCATGAAGTGATGATGCATAAACAAAATAGCACAATTAGCATGCTTTTTTGGCTGGGCTGTGAGACCAGGTCATAAGTAGAACAGTGACAAGACTTGTACGTGATTGCACAACTTTTTTGGTTGGGTCAAGAAAAACATACAGTTTTCTGTTTTCATTGCAGGCTGTTCCCCCCATATTTAACAAGGATGGGCTGTTAGCTTAGTTATTTATAGCGTGGCCTGATACAACCCACAGTCTAGAAACACCCCTGCTCCCGAGTCTTCTCCCTGTTCTTATTATGCTTTCATTAAACATTCAAATTATTCCACATTTTTAATTCATTAAATATTATATGAAGATCTGCACAGTGTTCCTTTTATTTGAAAAGTGAATACAATATTACTGGTGCATTCAATTATTAAATTATTAAAGTTAGTAGTTGCTAACTTAACTGCATTTGCTTTAGGGGTTTTGGTGGGCTACAAGTGGTTAGCTGCTAATATAAGTAATATAAATAATGTAGGTGTTTTAAATATACTGTGGCGGCACCATGGCCGACTTGTTACCGAAGAGAAATCTTTCTATGGAGATAAATACTAAGAGCAGACTCAGAGGAAAAAGACTGGGGCATTATTGTAAATGTAGTGTTTATATTGAATTTGCATGGTCAAGAGGTTTGTGTCATTTAGTTTATTCTAGCAGTCGAAGTTAAAACAGATAACTCTGTTGTTGATCATCCAGAGATGACTCCTGGTTCACGGGCAGGAATCTAAGACATACCTGTCAACCCTCCAATATTATTGTGTCTTTCCATTTTAAGATTTTTCCCTGTGTCACCACCAGCAAATGAAATCAACACATTGGCAAATGGATTTTCATGCAATGATTTCCACAGCTTGATCTACTTAACCCTTAGAACCCAAGCAGTACAGATCTGTTCCAGAAGCGCAACAAATGTTAAATTGTGTGGTGTGCACAGCTGTGTCACTCCAATAAAGAATTTACCATGCAGTTCCAGTCGATTAATAAAAGGCTGTTCCCCAAATGTATTTGCTGTGGCTCCCGTCAACACAGAGGAACGAGGCTTCATTCTCACACTGAACATTTAACTCTAAATTTTCATCATACAGCAAAACAGCTCCTTATATGGAAGTTCCTCCGGTTTGTGTTGATGCTGGAGGTGTCAGACGTCATGCTGAGCTTTGTTTGGTGTTCCTGTGTCACGTAGAACCAAAGTTATTGGAATTTTAAAAAAACGTGCAATAATAATAATAACCTCTTCTGGGGTTTAAAAAAGACATCACATCCATTCACTGAGAGTTCAAGTCACTAAAGCAGCCGGACTGAGCCTTATGGGCATGCTTACATTTTAAGGAGCCCTTTAAAGCCTGGAATGACGCAGTTACTGTTTTTAATGCACACTGTTGAGCCTCTACAACTGACGAACAGAGAGGTTGGGCTGCACCCTCAATAATTCAGAGTGTACCCCAGTAAAACCAGCAGTGTAGAAACCCCCTGGTGCCCTTCATGAGCTTGATCAGGTGGGCTGTGGAAGGGAACAGAAGAAACCATGCTGTGTTATGGATCACCAGGAGAAGATTAAGAAGCAGCGTGTTATGGCCATATATGGCGCAAAACATTTTTGCCAAGGTTTTTCCATTCATAAACATCAAAACAAGCGAAATGGAAACTGGCATCTGTGTATTAGTTACATTAGTTGAACCCTTAGA
Source organism: Brycinus macrolepidotus (assembly GCA_037974445.1). Classification (NCBI taxonomy): domain Eukaryota; kingdom Metazoa; phylum Chordata; class Actinopteri; order Characiformes; family Alestidae; genus Brycinus; species Brycinus macrolepidotus. Next base: position 16,012,297 of record JBBPCZ010000037.1, on the reverse strand, counting down.
ACTCATATCAGTAAAATCTGATTTCAGTAAATATAAACAGTGTAAAACAGTCTAAAACTGTTCATTTTTGTTCTTTATGTTCATTTGCACGTGACACCATTTCTAAAACTCCAGTAGCGGTTACTATAATTACTACATGTTTTTTAAAATGACAATAACTTTGGTTCTATGTGACACAGGAACACCAATCAAAGCTCAGCATGACGTCTGACACCTCGAGCATCGACACAGACCGGGGGAACTTCCATATAAGGAGCCGTTTCGCTGTGTGGTGACAATTTACCATTTGCTGCGCTTTTGGCACGGATCTGTGCCGCTCAGGTTCTAAGGGTTAACATAGCAAAACATGTTCTTCTAAGGTTCAACAGCACAGCTGTCATCTCTTGTCCACAGATGCATCCAAGAAGGACGTCCCGGAAGACTTCGACATCGACATGGGCGCCCCTGAGACTGAGAAGGCCGCCGTCGCCATCCAGTCGCAGTTCAGAAAGTACCAGAAGAAGAAGCATGACGTGAAGTCCTAGGCGGAGCTGGGGCACACGTGGCCCCGTGAGGCCCCGGAAGGCCCCTGAGCACCGTGAGGGCTGGCTGTTTGCATGTCTAATAAATCACACCATCATGGACCCGAGGGTGGGGGTTTGGGGTAACTTTGGGGAACGGGACCAGAGGCGTGAAGTGAACCATTACCCTGTCTGTCCTGTCTGTCACTGGCATCTCTCTGGAATAATAATCGATTCCCTGTCTGTTGATTTTTAGATATAAATGCCTTTCCTTTTAATGTTTCTTTTCATAAGTACTGATTTATGTACTGGTTTTGTTATTTTTAAAAAATATGTTCCATCCTGACCAGCATTAGGATATGGCATGTGGCATGTGATTAACACCTGTTTGTAGATTGAAACCACCAGGAGATATGTAACATTTGGACTATGTGGAGTAAAGCAAGAGTTATGAATGTTCCTCAGCTGTAAGTTCCTGAAGTTCATACTTTCTACCCCTAATCGCTTCTCTGAATATGGTCTGAATGTGGCTGATTTCTTTGACAGAAACAAAGAAATTCTACAGTATGAGCCACTATAAACCCTTGCTGTTATAGACCTATTGCTTTTATGAAGAGTTAGATTTGTTATTTGGTTATAGAGTGTATAATCCGAATCCTGTGGTCCTCTCTCACCTTTCATGTCCATGAACAGTGCTTGTGACCGCTCATTCCACTACATTCCACTACTGTCTCTTGAGCGTAGCCAGTGGCTTCATCAGTAGATATTGTGTATGTGCAACAACCTTCATCGTTTTCCAACAGAACATAGTTTTATCCAGAAACCATGACATGTTCTACACTATACTGTCCATTAAACACTTAATATACAAACTTACAAATAAATATTGAGAAGAACCGAACGACTGAGATGTGTTTCTCTACTGTTCTGTCCTCTTTCTTTGCTAAGTTTGGCGTCCAACGCCTGGTCATAAGCAGAGTGTTCTGGCTTTCCTCCATCTCGTTGCCTTGTTCATTTTCTTGTAGAGAAGAGGTCCAGATCCTTTAGTAGCATTGCTGTTCAAAGAGCAGCATTAGGAGAAGACGTTTTCTCCTGAGCTTGCAGCGAACTCCTGACCCAGCCAGAGTGTATTGATCCATCAGTGAGATTTTGCTTAATTGTTTTCAAAGCCAATAAAGCTGAGGAGAACCATCAAGGCAGCAAGTTTCCTCTCCAACTTAGCAAATCTGCTGATCACCATATGCTGCAATGTGTTTTAAAGTGGTCATCATACTGGAGACCCTGCTAAATAGCCCACTAAAGGAAAACGTCTGGCAAAAAAATTAAATTAAACAATTTTCCCCTTACCTCAAACATAATCAACCAACCATGACATGTTTGCTGGAGCTCTGGAGTTACGAAGCTAATGTGGCTACCAAGAAATATTATATATATCAATTTATATTACACAAATTTGTGTTACGTAATCTAAAATAGACGTACTTATGTTGTTTCTGACTACTTTTACTATTATCTATTAAATTATAGCGTTATAGCTATAGCATTGTCATACTCACAGCAGTAGCAGCTGTCATCTTAATGCCTGAATTTCGCGTAATTTTTTTGAGCATTCAAACTTACATGCCACGGAATTCCATTATTAATTAGTAACCAGAAAGCTAGCATCTGTTATTTCTTAGATCCACTACATGGACAAAAGAATTGGGACGCCTGACCATTACACCAACAGGGACTTCAATGACACTGCATTCAAATCCATAGACTTTAATATGGAGTTGGTCCCCCTCTGCAGCTATAACAGCTTCCACTCTTCTTGGAAGG
>JBBPCZ010000037.1:15982101-15994616 GCA_037974445.1 Brycinus macrolepidotus | reverse complement strand
GGGTACCTCAGTGGTGCCACTAGCAGTCTTGGGATTCAAACCCACGACTTTCTGATCGCAGGGTGAACTCCCTAACCCCTAGGCCAATAAAGTCGGTATGAAAAAGCCTAACATGCTGCAGTATATGAATCCAAGCTTTCTTACCTCATAAGCATCTCTGCCAAGCTTTTCGCATCTGTGGAGCAAAACGCAAGCATTTACCAACTCGTGCCTTCATGAAAAACCTGAAGTGCTGTGAGCTTTGAAATGTGAATGTGTTGAAATCTGCAGCTTTGATATCACCATTTTCTGTTTGTAATTGGTGCAGTCTGCAGTTTCTGCACGCTTACCTCTCAGCCTCTTGAGCCTCTGCTCCCTCCTCCTCCTCCTGAGGACCATCAGGAGGACGAAGAGAAGCACCATCCCCACCAGGATGCAGGAGATGGTCACCATCATCTTCATCCCTTCATTACTGCTCTTCTTCACCGGGTCCTTGACCGCAGTCTTCACCAGCGGGGGGATGGTGCCTGGAGGAAGCGATGGAAGAGAACATGATTAGAAGGATCTCAGAGTAACTTTAATACACGTGAAACAAATAATCAACTCTCGGTTATCTCCGTTTAGCTTATTTTTGCAAGCACGGACAATCCGATAGTGGGAGGAGCCAATCAGATATCGGCTAAGAGCGAATTAGCCGCTCGGCCAATTGGCCGTTTCCCAGCCTCTGATAGCAACTGCAGTGCGATTGCAATCAAGCGCTTGACCTTTGTGGAACTGGCAATAATGCTCACTTGACTGAAGGTCTACTTAAAAGAGATGAACTCATCTTTCTTAAGTGAGCACTCAGCGGTTTTTACAGTGGCAAAGTGCAGGGGGCAGCGCATGGGGGGCTGGACCACGGAGAGAGAGATGGGGGGGAAACGGGCCTTGCAATTGCTCACAGGTCCCTGGCCAGAGGATCACTCATCCGGGCAGCCTTCCGACACATTAGCGAGACGTGTATTAATTCTAGCTGCACCACTCAATATAGGTTCTTACGGGGAGAGTCATAAAAAACTACCAGACACAACAGCCACGGTGACTCAAGTCAGCATAAACGCAGAGCCATTTTACTACCCACAGCACCAGCAGAGCTGAAACCTTTACGACTAGTTAAAGGCCGACAAAGCCATTTTCATTTTGGAGAGAAGGGAGCTGCTGATATAATATACACCACACACACACACACACACACACACACACACACACACACACACACATATATATACAAAGTGTGGGTGTGTATATTTCATGTTGCTCTCCACGTTAATACCTTACATCAAAGAAATAGAATTGTCCTCTTTGTTGATTAACTGTGCTTTCTGGTTGAGACTTCACAGCCATGATGAATTCAGAGTAGGCTGGTTTGTAGTTATGATCGACTATCGAAATTGAATGTTTTTTAGTACCAATTGAATTACCTCAATACTACTCAGTATCTGTGAATTCTATCATTCAGTACCAAATTTCCGTATTTAAGCAGTCAGTCTTACCAGTATCCACGAGGCAATAAGTGTGCATGTTCCAAATTGTCAAAAACTAAATTACATTCTGTCTAAATAACATTCTGTATGCATGTTAAAGGGTACATATTGAGCAAAAACATCCTTATTTAAATTAAAGTGTTTAATGTGGCCTTTAAACAATGTTAAGGTTTCAAAATGTAAAATTCCTATGGTCTATATGGAAATTAAGCTCCAAACACAGCCCGTTTTGAATTCACTGTTTTCCTAATGTCAGAAAAGTCAATGCATTTCCATATATCTACCTATTCAGCCTATAGCAGTTTAGCCCCACCCACTCAAACTGAAGCTATAAGGAGTGTTTCAATCCAGAATGCTTTTTGAATCACACAACAGTGAATTAGAGCAAAAGCCATTTACGTATATCTGTCTTCAGATAAAAATGCCAATGCTCAGTTTCCATATTTGGTACCACAATGTCTACATAGTACAATAAACTATTTTATTCAAAAACAAGGAAGGAAAGAAGTTCAGGAGGACCTCCTCCTCAATAAGTGCTCATCATAAAGGCTACTCACTTCCATCATAGTTGAGCGTGGCGAACTTCACCCGTTTCTCGGCCAGTCCAGCGCTGTTGTACACTTTCATCTGCAGCTCGTACCACGTGGCCTCCTGCAGGTCCATCAGATTGTAGCTTTTGGTGAGCGACGTCCGCTGGGCCTTGGTCCACACAGGGCTGTCCATTGGACGGTATTCCAAAGTGAAGGATGTGATTGGGCAGCCGCCATCATTCCAGCCAATCAGATTGAGTCGGACACATGTAGCATTGATGCTTGCAAAGAGTTCCTGCTCTTTGGAGAACTGAGGCTCTACAGGAGAAGAATGAAATGCCATTATGTAAAGAAACTAGAGGCACCACTTTAACAACAAGACTGCCCTTACAAAGGGGTTATGAATTTTCATATATGTTTATTATGGGCTATTGGTCATAAACACTTTAAAATCATTAATAAGTAGCTCTAAAACAAATAAAAAGGGCAACAGTGAGCTGTTCTATGAATATAAATATGTGATGAAGCTTGCAGGTATAAAGCTGACTGATGGAGAAGACAAAGCAAGATCAGCACCCAGCAACATCTGAGTTTTAACAGTATGATGAATGTGGGCTCACTAAGCAGCAAGTTACAGCAAGCATTGATTTCAATTATTGGTGTTTTGATGATGATAATGCACCTTATAGCAGAGCCTGTTGGACACACTCATTTATATACGTTTAAGTAACATTATGTGTACATTTATTTATTAATATTTAATGTAGTCTTTTTATAGACCTTGTTTATATTTTTTCAATCAAATATTTCAGAAGCAACGAAAGACTGTGTTTAAAAGATTTTTACCCAATTACCTGTCCTCCCATTACATGATGCTACCAAGCTGGGAGGGGGAAGGCTAACACGTGCTACCTCTTTTCAAACAGCCGCTAATGCAATGCCCCTGGACAGACAACCTAACATGCTTGGAGAACACTAACAGCCAATTATTTTACATCAGCTAACAGATGCTCACACTGGCTAGCACTGAGCTGAGAGATCAAGGACAATTAAGCTCTTTTGAACTCCAGGCTGGGGATGGCTGTGACATCGACATTCATTGGACTTGCAATCTCCCAAAAATAGTGCTAAGACAGTTATGCCACTAATGTGCCCCATTTAAATATGTTTCTGTATTTTAACTACATTCAAAGTCTACTATACGCTACTGCAAAGACAGATTGAGGCTCTGTACCTTTCCCATGAGTCTTGGCTTCTATGATCTCACTGATGCGTCCTGGTCCCACGGCATTCTGCGCCGTGAGGGTGAACTTGTACCAGGTGCCACACTTCAGATTCTCCAGCCGGTACGAGCGCTCGCTGGGGCTGATGGGAAAGCTGCCCCACTGCTCACTGTTGTCCTCTGAATACTGCAGGATGTACCCTGAATGTGAAGATAGGAAGGATAATGTGAAAACTGATGCAAAGCACCGTTCTTACGAGGAATCAACATTATTTGAGTGATAATAGCCCCCCCCTTTAGCTTGCTAAATGTGACTGAGTGAGTTACGAGACAGCACCATCGCATCTAACTATGATGTTTAATATTGTCAAAAACATGTCAAGAAAAACCAAATATTGTAACACAGTTTGAAAATGTCACCTGCCCATTATGTTGCATCAGTGACGCTAATTAGTTATGATTGATGGTCGAAAGGACTCACCTCTGATGGAACTTCCACCGTTGTCTCCTGGTATCCAGGACAGGGTGATGGACGTGGTCGTGGTCTTGGTCACCGTGAGACGAGGCTGATCTGGGGGGACTGAAGGCAACATTCATGCACTGAGAGGATTTGTTCTAGTAAGCGAACATTCCTATTAATTCCTATTTTCCTAATCATTTCAGTCCCGTTGAAATCATTACAAACACCCACTGAGATTTCTCCTCGTCTTACCTTGCACCTGCAGGTTCAGAGTTATTTCATCAGTTCCCCAATTATTGCTGGCGACACATGTGTAATACCCAGAATCCTCAGCCTTCACAGTCTTGATCACAAAGCTTCCATTTCCATGGATACTGCGCCGCCCATCGATGACCGCAGGGGATGGGCTCCCGCTGGTGAGACACAGTGAGGCACTTTTACAGAAGGGCAGAGTTTGACATTTTCCAGCTTTCACAGCACTCCCAGATGAATCACTGCACTCTTGGACGCACGCTGCCCACGTTTAGCCTCCACGCAGGAGCCGAGGTGGTTTTAAAAAATTAGACGGGTATTGGACACAGAAGTGTGTCTGCAACTATATTCACTGGCCACTTCATTAGAAACCACTTTTAGTAGCTCCACCTTACTGGTTGGAGCACAATGTGTGTAAGACATCCTCTAGTCCTTCATCACTGGTCAGTTTCTGAACACAGAACCACCACCGGCTGGATATTTCTGGGTGGTGAACCATCTCAACCTAGCAGTGACGTGTGTAAAAACACAGTTGTGCCTGATACACTCATTCCAGCATACGGTCAGAAACTGACTATTGATGAATGGGTAAAAGCTAATAAATTGTGTAGGAAAAGATAGATCTATCTTTACAGATTATAGATGTATCTATACAGTCAATAAACTATAGTGGGTCTGCACTAAATGGACACTAGTACTGCAATTATGTTGCTGTTGAGGCTTTCGGGATCTTAAGTGTCAATCAGGGGATCTCAGACCAACCCTCACACCCTGCTTACAATATATTAAAGCTTTGGTGAATTAATAATGTGCCATGAATAAAGATTTTGACTAAAATAATGTACTTTGATTACTCTGATTCATCAAAAAAAAAAAGAGAGGAACTCCCATAAGGAGCTGTGATTGGTCAGGATGCTCACAGCAGAACGTAAAACATTGGTTAGTATAACATTTACAATAATTGGTTTTGTAACTAATTTGTGTGTAACACTTTTTTTGAAAAGAATAACACCTGATGAACAGTGAAATGCATCTCTGTGTAACTCAGTGTACCTCAAATAATGGTGGTGTAAATAAGAAGATACTATTGAAAGTTCTTGTATGGGTAAAGCCATCTCCCAACAATGTATATTTTGAAAAAAATGGTCTATAATGCATTTTTGAGATGGACATCATAAAGCGGACTGTTCAAAGTAGGCGTTCCCAATAAAGTGAATGATAATCGTATCTCCCAATCACACGGAATGAGAAATCATTACATGCTTTTCTTCTGTTATGTATTTCTCAGTGAAAGACTGTATCAAGGAGGGTCTCAGATTATAACGAGTGTCAAAGGTGGGGGTTGTGGTGGGGCGGTGGTGAAACATGAATTTATCAGTCAATAGTATTGATACAATTCAAAATGAATGTTATATGTTTTCCATTATGTAATAGATATGAATCAAGTCTTTAAGAATGAACCATCGAGAACATCTTCAGCGTTATCAGGCAGATTTGTGACCTTCATTGCTTTGTGCTCTCTCTCTCTCTGTACCTTTCCTTCATCCATTTGACTGTGGGAGGCGGATCCCCCACCGCTCTGCAGGGCAAAACAATATCCCTCATCCAGGGTGTTGTCACCGTGCCACTGAAGGTGAGGATCCTGGCAGGAGCTGCATGACAAACACTCATTTTAGAAATGGGCTTTGAGGAACAGCTGCATGCTTTTTGCTGTTTGAATGTCGCACTGAAAAACAACCCAGCTGAAAGGTAAGGTTCGCTAGGACCCACACTAAAAAGCACACATGATGCAACACAGCGTGGTTTGCTGTTCTAAATGTCAAGGCAGACACTAACTTTTTTGCAGGACACTGTTGCAACCCATTACAACACATTTCTTCTCTACAGTGCAAAGTAGCCTCACATTAATCATGCAAGGAGGTCACAGGCTCTCCCCTCTGACCCCACTGACTGGCCATATCTCATAATCAACCAGGCAAAAAGCTGACACCAGGCTTAAAGTCATTGATCGCTGAAAAGTAGTCAAATTTCCTCTGCAGTCAATCAGCCAAGACAGGTTTGGTGTCTTCTTTGCTCCTTTAGTTTTGTATTGTTGTTATGAAGCTAATGTGGTCTTGCCTCAAAGTGCAAGTTAAAGGGGCAGTTATAGGCTAATAAATACAACAGTTAGTGTAACTCCCCTCTTTTGTTGAATAAAACAGCAAAATAAACAGTCCTTCTATCTTTATTGAGCACAAAGTGAACACCAAGGACATGTTTTTAACTCTTTCAGACAGAGAAAAGAGGCCAAATTGAGGTGAGGTATCTCGGCTCTTAGCTTGCTGTCCTCGTCATCAGAGGAGAAATCCATTCTCTCCAGCAATGTGACGATTTAAAGACATTTAGTAGAGTTATAAGATATATGGCTTCCATCTGCATGCAAAGGTTCCTTCCACCTTCAAGATACATCATTTCAAGGGGTTTTCCTAGTCTTTAAACCCCCTTAGGAAATCTCTCTAGCGTGTCTGTAAAAAGTGAGTAAGCAATGTAGTGAAGCAAGGGTGTTGTTAGGCCTGGGCATCTGGCGCTATAGAACCAACTGTTTTATGAATAGCCCCGGGTCTCAAAAGTAACTAGACTGCCTTTCTGTGAGAAAATGTGGTGTGATTGCGTGGTTGCTATAAAACCAGTGTATGGAGACTCCCAAACATTGGTTTTATGACCCCAAAAAAGTTTGTGTTAAAAAAAAATCTGCTCACAGCAGGGTATCAAACTGGCGCCTCTTCTGACTCTATTCATTTTGCGTCGCATTTCACTGCTGAACCTCGGGGGGGCATTAACTCACTGTCTCTTACCACGACATTTATGGTTAAGGACAGCTGAAAATGGGTGGAGCGAACCGCTCTCTCCTGAAAACAGGTGGGAAACAGTGCACATAGCCGCATTCACGGGCTGATTATTTCTTTTTTTATGACTGACCTGAGCTTTAGTGTCTTGAAGTCTGTTTATGAGTCTGCCCTGTCTTTAGTTCCACAGGACTGATTTGTTGCTCCGGGTTTTGTCGCTTTCCGGCCGCCATAGTCATGGCGTCGCAATACTCGCTCTGAGACGGTCTCTCCACTGCACACTTTTAAGGTGACTCGCCCCTCTGCTCTCTCTCCCCATACATTGCGGAGGTGACTCGACCACAAAAATCTAATTTTTAAAATGATGAATAATTGACCCCTGATCAACCTATCAAAAATCTGAATACATGCGCAATACACCAGATATTTAAGAAAGGTTTAGTGTTGGAGTTTTGCTGAAATTCAATTTAAGGTGGAACTAAACATTCTGAATGCGAAGATATCAGTACGTCTAAGTGAGTAAAAATGAAACATTACAGAGAGATTATTAACCCTTAGAACATGAGCTGCACGCAGCCGTGCCGGAAGCGTAACAAATGGTAAATAGTCATACTTCAAAACACCTCCTTATATGGTTTGTGTTGATGCTCGAGGCGTCAGACGCGATGCTGAGCTTGTTTGGTGATCCTAGGTCACGCAGAACCAAAGTTATTCTCTTTTATTTTAGGTCTTAGAAAAAAATGGAAAAAACAGAAGATCTTTGAACCCGGGAAAACTTTCAGGATAGTCTCCGCCCACAAGTGGGTGGGGAAAGCTCGCAGAGGGAGGGAGACTGGAGAGCGGCCGAGCGGCGGCGCGCAAAGAACAAACACTGTTTTACACCGGTTATATTTAATTAAATCATATTTTAGGGTTAATAGAGGAGGTGCTGTTTCTGTCATCTATGGGAAAGCAAGAGCATGTACTGCATGTAAGGGTGAGAAAAATAGTGTCATGTCAAATTTTGGAGAATGTCATACACTGTCAGAAACCACATAAGCAAGTCTTTCTGAGACACCAAACGTGATCTGGCTGATCGACTATATTTGCTGCAGCTTCCACGGACAAAATGAGACCTTGTCATTGTTGGCTCACCTTTGGCGAGAGGCTCGACCGTGATGACCTCACTGCTGTTCCCGCGCCCCGCTGCCGTCACCGCCATCACCCAGATGCTGTACTTCCTGTTCCGGCTCAGGTTCTGCACCCGGTGGAGGAACTCGTCCGGAGCGGCTTCAAACTCACTGACCACCTGCCAGAGAGACAAAAAAACCCACCCATGAGCATCCTTACAAACTGAAATGCTCGCACCAAACGCTGCACCTTTTACCATTTATCAAGCAAACTGCCCGTCCTTTCGTAAACCGCTGAAAGAAATATGGACATCACTAAAGCTGTTAGAGCTCAGAACCTCAAATCTGATGACACAGCTTCGGCAAAAAAGATGAGTGTACAGATTTGAACCCTCAGAAGCCTGGAGCTAGAGTCGTCACCTGGCTACTCTCCTTAAAAGTAATTGTTATTAATACCGGCTATGCAATAAAATACATTTCCCTTTCATTTACATTCTGATTGAAGGAAATGGGCTCGCAGATTTGTTTCAGTGTCAAATAATGACAAATGGCAGAAATGTAAAGAATGGGTTTCTTTCCACAAATTAAGCGTAAAATGTAAATCAGCTGCATGGTTAATATCGCCACCCACTATTTTGCCTGATCCTCTCACGTTTTGAGTGTCCCTGTTCCTGAAATGCATATTCATAAGGAAGAGGAGACCAAGCGGCCCAGTTTTGTGGACTGGCAGAATGCATCTTAAACTAGCATAAAAAGCTTGGTGTAGTGGTCTTCAGAAAGGTCCCGAGGGTCCCCCTTAAGGTCCACACTTTTGCTTCATGCTTATGCATTGTGAGTAAGGAAAGAGCAAAAACAAGGACAGTCTTGAGGACCAGTTTGAAGAATACTGGTTTAGAACACTGAGCCCTGTATGTTTGCAGACACTCAAGCAGTATCCGATTTCAGAAGAAGTGCATTATCAGATTTTTGGCATTCCAGAGTACTGATTGTTGAAAAATACTATTTTTGTGGTTGAGTCGCCTCTGTAATGTATAGGGAGAGAGAGGTGACGGTCAAGTCGCCTTAAAAATATATGTCTGAGAGAGAGTCTCTGACATCACGGATAAGGCGGCCGGAAAGAAACAAAACTCAGAACAACAACTCATGGAGTCTCATGGATTAAAAGACACAGCAGACTCATAAACAGACTTCAAGACACTGAAGCTCAGGTAAGTTATAGAAAAAAGACGTGTGTCGCTGTTTGTTGCGGTTAATCTAAAAATAATCAGCCAGTGAATGCAGCTATGTGTGCTTTTCCCACCCATTTTCAGGCGAGAGCGGTTTGCTCCACCTGTTTTCAGCTGTCCTTATCCATTAATGGCTTGGTAAGAGACAGTGTATTAACACCCCCCCACCTCAGTGGTTCAGTAGTAAATTAGAAGAGGCACCGGTTTGAGTCCACACTACAAGTAGATATTTTTTTTGGACATAAAAATAGGTAATAAACTAGATTCCATTTCTGTGAGAAAATGCAAATATGATTGCGTGGTTGCTTTAAAACCAGTTTTTGGAAACACCCAGACCTTGGTTTTATTTGTCCTTTTTTGCATTATTCATTATTCCTTGAAAGGCGCCTTTAAATAAAAATTATTATTATTATTATTATTAATAATAACAATAATAATAATAATAATAATAATAATAATAATAATAATAATAATTATTATTATTATTATTATCATTTGGCAGCACAGAGAGACTCGAGTTGACATCCTCACCGTGGGGTACGAGCTGGAGCAGAACACTGTGTATTTCCTGATCACACCGTTCAGCTTGAGTGGGGGGAGCCAGGAGACGTACACAACAGAGTTGGATGCTGCTGCGGCCTTCACGCCGCCTGGTGGGCCTGGAACTGCGCAGGGAGGAGAGAGAATCATTCAGATTAGAGTTAGAAAAGGAAGGGCCATCACACACTTGCCTGTCTAGTGTTTAAGCGATCTCGGATGTTTCTGACTGAATTTCAAGCAGATGTGACACTCCTAGCCTGGTTCCACCACATCCCGGCTCTGTCTTAAATCTCCCCTGGCAGTGTCCTCCGTCTTGGTCATTTTCATGTCTCTTACTCTCATGTACAGTACTGTGCAAAAGTATTAGGCACCTATGGAAAGTGTTTAAAACCATTTTTCTCAGTGTGTGATAATTAATGTGTTTTTCTGCCAGCAAAGTTAACGACAGAATAAATACAAACGAACAAGAGAGCAGTAAAAGTATCCGGATTTGTTTTGTTTGTATAAAAGTAGTTGATATTGTGTGAGCTGGTGAGGAGAACTCAGGTTCGGTTCCAGATTCCTCCTCGGTTCCTCCAGCCGTTGTTTGGATTGTGAAACTCCATCAGCAGCTCCTGATTTAATTTAATGAAGGACTGATCGAGTCAAACCAGGTTTCTGATGGAAACCTAAGACTAACTTCTTGCATAGTTGTTTGCATATTGGCCACATTTTCTGTCGTTCTTTATTCGTTTCCAGTTTCCTAATCTCTTAATTGCCACTTTCTCCCTCACCTGTGTTTACAAGTGTCCTGTTATTTAAGTCCTGGGATCATCAAATAGTGAGACGGCTGATGTCTCACAAATGTTGTGGCTCTGTTTGAGCTGCTAGGGAACAGTAAAGGGTGAGATAAGCCCCTGCATGCTCCTACTGCCTGAGGGCCATGTCGAGATAAAACAGAAACCTGCATCTTTCTCAGTCTCAATGAATTCCCACAATAAAAATGGACTGTAAGCAAAAAACTTTATAAATGCTGACTTGCTTGGTCACCTACAAAAGTAAAAATCCAGATCAATTTTGTTAATAATACACATTTCTCTCTGAATATACTCAATCAACATTATTGAAGAAAGAGTACTCATTATTTTAATAGGAGGCGAGAATAGCCGAACAGGCACTAGGCAGCATGCCCTGTATGGATTAAGTAATAAGCCGCAGAGGCTCCCATACGCTTACAGTATCAGAAGTCCGGTAGGTAAGTGCATTACCGTCCTCTTTGGTGCGGATGTAAATCTGCTCGCTGCGCACGCCGTCGCCCGCCCGGGTGAAGGCCAGCACCTGGATGCTGTAGTTGGTGTATTTCTCCAGGCCGTCCAGCTCCAGAGGGGGCTGCAGAGTGGTGATGTTCCTGATCTCCCCCAGTTCTGAAAGACGAGAGCGACAAGACCAATTAGAAACATACACATTCCTGCATAATCACTTACGGATCATAAAATTTCCTTTCATTTGTGTGGGAAAACTTTAACTTGACTTTCTTTAAAGTCAAGTTAAAGTTTTCCCACACAAAGGTCATTCAGTGTGCTAGACAGGAATAGAAAACAAATAAAACGGAATAGAATAAATAAAAATCGAAGAAATAAAAGAAAAAAGACGTGCTGATATTTAATAGAAGGTGCAGTTTTTACTCTTTTTCTAAAGCTACAGTCGGTGCAGATCTGATACTGATGGGCAGTTGGTTGGACAGCATAGTGGATAAACACCATTTCACCAGGTTTAGTTTCAGATCCTGCAGATCTAAGAGACCCACCAGGATTATACATGTCAAACGGGTGGAGCACTTCATTAGAAAACCCATTACAAAAGGGGAAACTGTCCCAAATAATTTGTGACAACTGTGTTCAGAAATGATTTGTGTTTTCTTGTTTGTTTGTCAAATATTTGAATGTCTTTGAATTTTTAATACATTATTCTTTCAGGAAGTCACTCATACTTGTCCTAAAACCATTTGTGGGCTATTCCAAAACTTCAGGTGGTTATAAAACCATGAGACATGAGAAATACAACCCACAGCATTCCTTTTTAACATATTTTTGATAATGATAATGACTTTTACAGACAATCTCCCAGGTACGTGGCTGCATAAACAAACACCAAAAGGCTCCCTCCTTCCTGTGTAGTACACTGCATTGATCATATAGGCATCAACACACAAATGGTGCATTATGTGTCTATGAGAAAGACATTTAAAGTCATCCTAAAACTACTTCTTCAACTCTTGGTAGCTGTGGTTCCCAACCCTGCCTCCTAACACACCTGATCCAACTGATCAGCTCATTAATAAGCTTTTCCTTTTGGTGTGTCAGCATAGGGTTCAGGGTTGGGAACTTAATATTTGAAGCACTATTTGGGTGTAAAAGCCACTATTTTATGACCTGTACAACACACTGTATAAGGTATAAGGAGCCAAGTTGGTTAAGTAGCTAAACTAATAGCTTGCGTCACTAAATATGTGGCGTATGCCTGCATGTGGAGCCTTGGCTTGACTGAAACAGACCACAGAGAGAAGCAGAAAATATATTTTTGCCTACTGATGTTAAAAGCACACATTGCCTGAGAGTGGCTATGCCGCTGAAGAGCTGCCAGATGTTTCAAACAGTCCAGTGCATTTAAAAACCTAATTAAATTAAATTATAGCCCAACTAATTTGAATATTTGAGCAGTCGTTGATTTTATGTATAAACATATTTGAGTAATTAAATGAAATACATTGGAACAATTGTTTTACTGCCTAAGGAGACAAGGAGCCTAGATAAAGGAGTTCCAACCACTCAGCATTCAGCACCACCAGTATACTGATCACCGCCTGATCA
>JBBPCZ010000037.1:15945103-15957421 GCA_037974445.1 Brycinus macrolepidotus | reverse complement strand
TACGTCATTTTCGTCTTTTGATCGCACGTACACTTTTAGTATGAGTTCTACGCAAAGTTTTATAAATGAGACCCCTGTTCTTTTCAAAACAGTGTGAACCGCAAAATCACATGGAATATGGTCTTTTGGTCCTGATTTAGGCCACTTTCATATGTGGTCTTAAATCAGACACAAGTCTGTCTGATAATGTGAACAGCCAAATCAAAAACTGGATCTGAGCAATAAAAGCTTGAAGTGTGAACACTGCCACAGCCGTACACTTTTGTGGACATACAAATCAGACCTGAGCCACTTTCACATGAGGCCCTAGATCGAATACTTGTGACCATGCGACCTTAATCAGACCAGTCAGATTGGAATTCATGGGTTGTCTTCATTGCTTCATTTTATTTCAGTCGTTCCAAACCTCAGACCTGGAGACTCTCCTCATTTTGCATGTTTTTTTTTTTTTTGCATAAGGTGTGTGAGACAACAAAGGAGAGAACGTACCCTTGACCAGAAGGCGGCCAATGACCTCTGCATTCCCGTAGCTGTTCCACACCTCACACACATAGTTGCCGGAGTCGCTGGGCTGGGCTCTTTCGATCAGGAGACCGGTCACGCTCTGCCGGAAGCGGGTGTCTGGCTCCAGCGGCCTGTTGTCCTTCAGCCAGCGGTACTTTGGCGCCGGGTGCCCCGAAGCTTTGCACGGCAGCTCGACCCTGTGCGAGGCCATGATCTCCCGCTTCTCAAAGCCATCGAGGATCGCAGGTGCCGAGTTGGTGGGATCTTATGAGAAACAAGACGGAGATCAATCGATTTGTGGCGAGCTTCCAAGCTGACCCAGAAACTATCAAAAGCCCTGTAAAATGCAAAGTTCTTCTCACCTGGTACGAAGAGACGGGCGCTGTTGCTCTGCCTCGTCTCGGAGGTGTAGCGATGCCTTGTCATGCAGCGGTAGTTGAACAACTCGTCCTCCTTCTGCACGTCCAGGATATACAAGGCCCCCGTGGACGTTATGAGAAATCGAGGTCCTAAAAAAGACAGAGGAACATGCAGGAACATGAAAGGAGCTGCTTAACGAATCTACTGCAGCAATCAGCACAGCACCGTGCGGCGGCTCCTCCGGCTGCAAGTCAATGAGCGCGAGCTACTTGGGGTTTAATTTCGCCACTGTCTCCCTCTAAATAAATCTGACATGCCTGTGTGTCTGGAAGATTATAGCCCTAGTTAACAGAAGCTCATTTTCTCCTCAGCCTCCCCAGGGACCCACTCCGATGGAGCCGAGATGCAGCGATCATACGCAGCTTTGATATGGCCCGTGGCCCACACTGTATGCTGTAATATCATGCTAATTCTTGGGATAACCCGGAACGGTAAGGTCGTCAACGTTTATGAAGAGTAATGTGACCTACAGCGGTCGCACACTTCGCCTGGCCTCTGGAGGGTACACCCGTGTCAGGAATGATTGAATATGCAATTTGGACGAGATCGTCGCTGATACACCGTGGTTAACACTGCAGGGCTGAGTTTCGGCCCGCCTGCAATAAAGGGGTTTCACAGTGTCTAGCACCAAGGTCAGCATTAGTATTCCTCTACTTAAACATATCTCATATGAGATAATATATACACGTGTCTCATTACCACCTACCTCAAGTCATACAATGTAAATATTCACTTGAATGAAACACCTATAGTACATCTGATGCTTTCTATGTATACAATGTATGTGTAAAAGCATCAATTCCATAATGTACTACAGGTGTTTCATTCAAGTGTACATCAGTATAGTTTAGAACTGATGCTTTCTATTTATATATATTCCAAATACTTAATAAGACACCAAGAAACCTGGAAATTGCGACCAATTCCTACCCTCATCTGTAGGACTCCGGTACACATTAATCTGTTCATGATCAGTTCAGGATGAGCTGTTTACCAGGATGGTTGAATCTGCAGTGTGTGTTTGTTTGTGTGTGTGTGTGTAGCCAAAGACCATAAGTAAACAATTTAGCAGTGAATGAAAAAGGCAGCCCAAAAGCAAGGCGAGGCAGAAATGAAGACGCTGCTATTGTGAGCTCTGACCCAGTTAAAGACGAGAGAGCATGGATTAGATATCCTTGAGGCATTTTCAGATTGTGGTCTAAATGTAGTGCGCGACAGGCAACCGTCCACGCAAGCAGAGCAGTGTGTGTGTGTGTGTGTGTGTGTGTGTGCGCGTGTGTGTGTGTGTGTGTGGGCACATACATTTTGGTGCAGTGCTCGTCTAAGACAGGCACCTAAGCAGGGATTACTATACAGTCTGAGAAGCCCAGTCACATTACAGATATAAAAAGAAATAAATATCCTCTCAAACACACTAAAATATGAAATGTTTTCTTCACATTCTTCCAGTGTATTTATAGGTTGAATTTAAGATAAAATAAATCAAGATAAAACATAAAGTGTGTCGTCATTTGGAACAGATCTCACTTCCCCAATATATTAAATTCAGCAGTTTACTATACTGGGGGAATGAGGTCTTTGTTTTTGCAGCTTGTTTCTATATACAGGATACGGGCATTTAAATGCACAGTATAGTTTCACGTCGAAAATCAACGAAACGTGACCAAGGGCACCCAGAGTTTTGCAGACAACACTCAGTAGCACATACATTCAGACTGAATATAGGTGCACAACTACACTGATGTGTGTGTGAAAATACTGACATATATACACTGAAAAATGGCAAAATAGGTTCCTAATTTTAATGTAAATTAATGTAAATTCCATTATCCATTCACTGTGTAATTTTGTCATTTAAAATTGTATGTACATAAAAAAAACTCATTTTTTCAAATTTCAAAATAAAAAGGTAAACAAAAAATGCTGAGACACATGCTGGGCTTTATTTGATGGGTTTAATGGTTAAGGCTTAAAATAAGCTCCCCTCTTCGCATCAAATTAAACTCCCCTGATGTCTTTATATACATTACTGTTTAACTGTTGTTCAAGCAGGAAGATTCGATTATAGTGTGTTTTTAGGTGAACAGCGTAACGATACACAATCCGGTTCGGTTCGTGATTCAAAATTTGAAGAAAAATGATGACTGTGTCCATGATGATCTGGAAGGAGGGTAGAGTGTAGTGGATGACATGAATGTGGTGGATCCCCAGTTTAACCCTTCGAACTCAGAGAGTATCAGTAAACTCTGATTTCAGTAAATATAAACGGTGTAAATCAGTCTAGAACCGGTGTTTGTTCTCCTACACACTCGCCGTTTGCTGCTCTTTCTCTCAGTCGCTCTCCGGACCCCCTCCCTCTGCAGGTTTTCCCCACCCACTTGTGGGCGGAGACTATCTTGAAAGTTCTCCCACGTTCCAAGATCTTGTGTTTTTTCTGTTTGTTTCATTTTTGTTCTTTATGTTCATTTGCGCATGACGCCGTTTTTAAAACCCCAGCGGTTATTATTATTACATGTTTTTTAAATTACGGTAACTTTGGTTCTACGTGACACAGGAACACCAAACAAAGCTCAGCATGACGTCTGACACCTCGAGCACCGAAACAAACCGGAGGAACTTCCATATAAGGAGCTGTTTGGCTGTATGACGACAATTTAACATTTGTTGCGCTTCCTGCAGCATAATTAATTGTCACCTTTTCCAGTCTCTCTTTATCCCTTAGAAATAAACAGGCTGCACCTTTAAGACTGATTTAGGTAAATGACATTGTGCCTAATTCCAAAAAGCAGTCTGGGCTGAATCCCTTTTTATGGCTTCAGTGTGAGTGGGTGGAGCTAAACTAATGTAGGCCGAATAGATGGCCACGTAAATGTATTGTTTTTTGTGACATCATAGAGTCAGTGAATTCAGAATAGGCTTTTTTTGCAGGTTAGTTTCTATATATGGACAGGATATACGGGGAACTGAAGGTTGAATTGAAAAACTATTAACAATGTTTACATAGCACATCTTTCTTTTATTCCAAAAAAAGCAGAAAATTCAGTTTTTCACTTTTATGTGATATGGGTCCTTTAAAACTTTTATGAGTATGTATGTATGTATATATATATATATATACACACACATACACACACACACTGAACGCTGGATATATCCTCCAGGATCAGTATTTTTTTAACACAAGTAGGCTGCAAGTTGGAAGTGATTTCCAGAGATTAGCGTTAAAGAAGCTGAATATAAGGATATAAACGCTCCTTGTATCGCTCTCTCATGTTCTTCTCCTCCAGACTTTACCCCGGTTGGCCCCCCGCTGGCCACCTTAAGTTCAAGAGATATTCAAAGCGTGTATTTGTTCATGGTGCCTCTGAATGCGTAGCACTTTCATTAAAGCAGACAGCTTGTCATCTACGACAAAGGGGGGGAAAAAACTGTGTTGAACACACACATCAGAAGCCTGTAGCGGGAATCTGCAGACACGGGATCCCGAGAGACGGGTTTGAAGTGATAGTGTGGTTAAAAAAAAAAAAAGAAAAAAGAAATGTACACAAATTTCACCCAAATGTGGTCTATTCACCAATACAGGCAAGGTTTTCCTTTGGGCACTTCATAAACAAGTCTATTAGAGATTACTTAAAATTACCTAGTATTTGGAACAAGGACAAGAGATTATTTTGTGTGGTATAAGCTTTAGTTACTTTGTTAGCAACATTAGTCTCATTTGTGTTAGGGGTGTGCCAGTCCAATACTCAGTATTGGTAACAGTCCAATACAGGCCAAAATCACTAGATCAGATATCGGAAGAAACCTGAGCGATCTTGTAAACGCTTAACTAGACTTTGAACAACATGCCGTAAAGAGAGATGTGTCAGGAAATGAGTAACGCAGATGAGCTGCAAGGCTGTGTCTAAAATTTCTCTTTACTCCCTACATTGTGCACTATATAGGAATTCAAATATAGTCTCCTGCACCACAATAGTGTAAAAGATGTCTAACAAAGAGCTTTTGGCGATTCAGCCATGTGTACAGAACTCCATAATGGACACACTGTGCACTATTTGGAGTAGAAGCTGAAATTATTTAACTTTTATAGCGCCCCCTAGTGGAAGAAGCGTGCCAATTTGGATACAGACAGTTCAGTTGCTGAAGAGAGGGGAAAAAAGACTGTTTCGGATTGGTATCGGTATCGGCACATACTCCAGGTATCAGTATCGGTATGGGAATCGCACATTGAAAAAATGGTATCGTGCCTAATTAGTGCATAAGTCTACAAGAAGCATCAAACATCATGGCTGATGGACTGGGGTAAAAATGTATTTTTTTGCCAAATTATTGCTCCAGCTGGGCCCAAACAAAGCTTGTTGGTCTTGAAAAGCAGTGAAGAAGGAGAAGACGGCCTCTGAGGCCATTTCACGGCGTATTATTCCAGCTTTTAGGGCATCTTGTGCCGTGTGTGAGGGTGTGAAATGAAAGACGTGCTGTAGGGTGGGGCTGCGGTTATACAGGAGGCGATCGAGAAGCAGCGCCCCAGTTTCAACTAATCTGATATCGGGAGCCTTTGAAGTCGCCCGGCCGTGTCGAAACGGCAGGTTATTGCACGATTGTTTGCTGTCCTCCTGAAAACCCCACCGAGCGCCGGCCCTCCTCTCCTCCACTCTCCTCTCCACTCGTCTCCCTGCCTGAATTATTCAGCACACCCAAGCCTCACGCTGTTCCTCCCCGACCCCCCGGGAGTTTCACTACAATACGCCGTCAGGGCCGCTCCTCTGACACAGTGCAGAGATCCTCATCCCAGCTCAACGTGACGGGCAAAATGAAAGCATAACGTGGATCAGAATTGTTCCACCTGGCAATAATTTAATGATAATAATAATAATAATAATAATAATAATAATAATAATAATAATAATTTCCCACAATTTTGCAGAATTTGCTCTGTTTTGAATCTACAGACTGAATGATCTGAGGGGTCTGAAAGGTCACCGTCCCAATAAGAGTTTTCTCCGAACCAGTTTTTGCTTTTATAAACATTTTTTTAATTTAAATAACCACACATATATATTTTTTTAAAGGGTTAGCAGTAAATACTTAAAATAAAGGAACTTATTATTTATTATATTATTTACATTATTTTATATTTTTTTATAATATATAATAGTATAAATAATATTATTATATATAATTATATATAATATTTCATTTTGTAATGTATAATTTTTGTTTCTATTTTTTCCTTCAGTAAAACTAGAATATTATTATCTATTTAATATTATTTACTATTATTATTATTATTATTATTATTATTATTATTATTATTATCTAATATTATCTAATTCTCTCTCTCTCTCTCTCTTTCTCTCTCTCTCACTATATATATATATATATATATGCATGTAGACAGATTTAGATCATATATACTGATATATTGATATTATAACATAGTAATATTATTATTATTTGTATATTTATATATATATACGTGTGTGTGTGTGTATACTTACATGCAGTGTATTTATATGTAGATTATACTAGATAAACAACTGGACTGAGGGTGTATGGATATAAATTGTTCATGCTGAGACCCTGGTTATTTATCTCCATTCTGCATTTTGTGTTTGCAACAGACCGACTGAGAATTCTTACCTCCAAATTTAAATGTAAAATTTCTAACAAATGTTTATTTAGAAAATACTTTAAAATTAAAAATATGTCCAGAAGGGGCATACCTTGAGAGGTGCCTGGCACCTTCAGGCCACAAATGGTCCTAGCTACATGTTTGGCTGCCTGACCTTCCGTAAGATAAAAGTGACTGGTGATTCAGAGATCAGAGATTTCTGCTGAGAGATTCATGGTGTGGTTCTGACTCTGGAACGTTTCCTACCTGCTGTCTTAAAGCTCTGTGCATTTTTCTTCGTTTCATCAAGTCTTGTTTGAAAATTCTGCTCAGCGTAGCTTTAATGCTGCGACGAGAGACGGCATTAAATTCAGTCAACATCACAGCAGCCTCTCTGCTTTAATGGCGTCCCTTCAGGGAGCATATTGTTTAAAATGGTTAATTGGTTTGATGGTGCGTGTGTGCCCCGCGCATGCTTTCCCTGTGTTTGTGTGGGTGTTTTGCATGCGCATGCTTGTGCATGTCCGCCTCTGCATTTGTGCGTGTCTGAGAGAGAAAGAGGAGAGAGAGACAGAGAGAGAGAGAGAGAGAGAGAGAGAGAGAGAGAGAGAGTGTGCGAGCGTGCCTGTGCAGAACACTAGGGGAACACTGAAGTGTGGTCAATAATAACGATCCAGTGCGCTCCACTACACCAGCCCTAGACCTGACAGGCCGCCTACAGTATGCAAACTGACAGAAATGCAGATAAAACCTTCAATAATAAATGGTAGCAGGTGTGTGTGTGTGTGTGTGTGTGTTTGTGCAGGGGGGGGGTTTCAAAATCAGCAATGCATCTTACTGGTACATCGTTTTTGAACAAAATCGGAATGGTAGTTCATGCATGTCTCATTTGCATTACACATATGTAGGTTAATGTATTTAATAGTAATATTATATTCATGCCTGTTATATAAGTGTATATAAGTGAAATAATTTTATGTCCCAGCATGTATTATAAATATATATACCCTTATCGACCATAACATTAAAACCTCCTGCCTAATATTGTGTACGTCCTCCTTGTTCCAAAAATAAACAGCTCTGACCCATCGAGTCATGGACTCCACAAGACCTCTGAAGGTGTGTTGTTGTATCTGGCACCAAGACGTTAGCAGCAGATCCTTTAAGGTCTATAAATTTGTGAGGTGGAGCCTCTGTTGTGGACTAGTTTGTCCAGCACATCCCACAGATGCTGGATCGGATTGAGTATCTGGCAAATTTGAGGTCAAGTCAAAACCTTGAACTCTTTGTTATGATCCTCAAACCATTTCTGAACAGTGTTTGCAGTGTGGCGGGGCGCATTATCCTGATGAAAGAGGCCACTGCCGTTAGAGGATACTGTTGCCATGAAGGGATGTACGTAAGTGTAAAGTTTTTGTCATACGTGAACACACCACAGCACACAGTGTGAACAGCACGAAATTCTTCCTCTGTATTTAATCCATTTAACCCATTTAACTCATTTAACCCATTCACCGAGTGAAGCAGTGGGCAGCCAGGAACACAGTGCCCGGGGAGCAGTGTGTGGGGACGGTACCTTGCTCAAAGGTACCTCAGTGGTGCCACTAGCAGTCTTGGGATTCGAACCCACGGCTTTCTGATCACAGGGGCAACTCCCTAACCACTAGGCCACCAGCTGGCCCTTGTTGTTGTACTTGGTCCGCAACAATGTTTAGGTAGGTGGTACGTCCCAAAACAACATCCACATAAATGCCAGGACTCAAGGTTACCCAGCAGAACATTTCCCAGAGCAGCACACTGCCTTTGCTTGCTTGCCTTCTTCTCACAGTGCATCCTGGTGCCATCTCTACCCAGGTAACTGATAACCACACAAATCTGACCATCCGCATGATGTAAGAGAAAACATGTTTCGTCAGACCAGGCCACCTTCTTCTATTGCTCAATGGTCCAGTTCTGATACTCATGTAACCACTGTAGGTGCTTAAGGGGGTGGACAAGTGTCAGCATGGGCACTCTGACTGGTCTGCAGCTACACAGCCCCATACAAAATAAGGTGTGATGCACTTTGTGTTCAGACACGTTTCTGTCGGGGTGTGCGTGTGGGTGGTGTGGGCGTACGTGGTGCTGTTCACTGTTCTGAAGCGGCGCAGACAGAGAGGAAC
This sequence comes from Brycinus macrolepidotus, assembly GCA_037974445.1. Taxonomy (NCBI): domain Eukaryota; kingdom Metazoa; phylum Chordata; class Actinopteri; order Characiformes; family Alestidae; genus Brycinus; species Brycinus macrolepidotus. Next base: position 15,948,724 of record JBBPCZ010000037.1, on the reverse strand, counting down.
TGTAAATAACTGAATTCCACATGGTACCAACTTACTTGTGATTGCAATTTGTTGTTCTTTTTTTTTTTTTAACATTCTAGGGTTCTAGGGTTAACAAACCCCTTTTTGTTGGTTCTGTAGTAGCTCTGATGTTTTCATTCAAAGTCAGGACCTTTTCGGCTTGAAAATGTACAAAACCACATGGAAACCGACCTTGCCCACCACCCCATCTCTTGATGTCAGCCTCTCTGAATATGTTGTAATGCACTGGGTGTGAAACATGCACCAGCTTCTCAATGCTGCCCCAGTTCGGACATGTTTGTGGTTTCTTAGCTGACCGTGTGCTGGCACCATGCCAGGGCATGACTCCAACTACAAATGACTGTACATATGACAGTAGTTTTTGAACATTGTGCTTCCGGTGTTGTAGATGAAACCTTCTCTTTGATAACTTATTCACTGTGCGGGCATGAAGTAGGCTTAACAAATAAGTTTTTTATTTCTGTCCATCGGCCAAAATAATGATCATCACTTTTCCAGCCTCTGGCTTGCCGCTGTAACTAACTGCTGCTTGAGATTATCACTGATGGAGATATTAGAGCACTGCTCAGGGACCTAGCCAGCCACTGCTGCGAGAAAATGCTTGCAAATGAGCGAGTTAAGCGAGCCCAGTCTGATTTTCGTATGCTAATTCACTTCACAGCCTAGTTGCAGGACCATTATTAGCTCAAACACCCAGAACGCGTGCTTAGACAAGTCCCAAATGGTGCTTGAGGATGTCTGACCTTGTAACCTCTCTCCGTGGGTGAAGAGCCAGACTTCATTTTCATAAAACTTAAAACCTTCTATTTTTTGGTTTTGCCTCATACTGAAGACTTACACAGTGCCTCTGGGAGACAAAACAGGGTCTACAACACAGGGTTCTTTGAGCAACACCATTTGGTTCCTGAAGGAACCTTCCAATGGAGGTCTGTTTAATGATATTTATTATTATTTCGGCCAAAGCCCATGATTGCCATGGCCTAACGACACCCCTGGATGACATACAACACTTCAAAGACGCTAAAGGTAGGTAGGTATCTGATGGTGGGCATTTTCATATGATGTCTTGTTCATTTCACTGGTAACACTGACTTATTCTGCCCTCAGAGGTCAAAAAAACTCATTTTCCATTGGTAAACAGAAGTCAGGATTGGAACCTGCAATGTACTGTCCTTGCTTGTAGAGAACAAGCAGAGCAGACTCAAAATGTTTGAGCTCTACAGCAGAAGTTCCCAACCTTTTGCAAATACACAACAGACCTTGAATGCTTCCACAGCCCGCAGGATGATTCAACCAAACCAATTCTTTAGAATGCAAACAAATATAAGAAAATAAACAATGTAGCCTACAAAATGAAGCCTGATGGTATGATCATGCAACGTCCTCCTGTAAAATTACATCTGAGGTTACTCCGAGGCACTCCGTCGCAAAAGTAACTAACATAGCTTGCACGGCCAGAGAAAACAAACCAAACATTTCTTTATCACATCAACTTTTTACACAGTGGTACACAGCTAGCTAGATATACTAATCTGAAATCACATTCCTATGACTGAAATACTGAGAACCCACTGTTTAAACAGTCTTGTCCTCACATTATTACCACCTATGAAAGACGTTATGGGCACTTTCTAAATACCAGTTGAACCCTGCTCATAATCTACATTCAGTTTCATAGTAGTCAATGAATAATTCATAGAGTTACTGAATAACGTCTTTTAAGGGCTGAAGCCCCTCTGTGTACAGGAGCAGTTCTGCAGTGAAGGCACTGTAGTGTTGGTATTTTTGAATATGGAGCTTTCTGAGGCTAACAACTGTGGTGGGTGTGACCTTGGCCACTCACAGTTCAGTCCACCTGCCGGTGGCAGCAGCGGTGACCCCAGGCCACCTGCAGCTCCGTTATGTGAATATGTAATGACCGCTGTGACTGCAAGCTCCACTCCCCACCACATTCCTGTCCAGCTCCTGTCCAAGTGCCGGCGCCCCCTGCAGTAGCCGCACCTCCACTGCTCGCCAAAAGAGATGCAGTGTGTAATTAGCATGCAGCAGTGCCACCTGAAGGGTGGATTGAATCGCCCACTTTTTACACTTCTCAAGGTCTTCCAGTGCAAGGGACAAATGTTACAGCAGTCAAAATACTGCACATGTCTTTCCATGTTGGTTTTATTTCTTTTGTTGGTATGTTTTTGAGCATTTTTCCCAGTTTTCTCAATTTAGTCATGTCCATTTCCAACTTCTAGTTGGGCCTCCTGCAATCCCAGAATACTACCAAAACCGGGAGGGTGAAGGCTAGCATGTGCTTCCTCCAAATCACATAAAACTCCACCAAACTGCCACTGATGCCACTGCTCAACATGCTTGCAGGAGAACGCTAGCTACCAATTCTACTGGCTAGCATCACACTGAGTGATGGGGGAAGAGGGATGCCCAACCTACCCACCCACACACACACACACACACACAACATATATACATACACACAAACATATTTATATATTTAGATTACATTATGAATTTAAGAACCAGGGACAATGTTAGCAAGAATTTCACCAGCACACACAAATTTCACCACATCTTTGCTATCAGCATTACTCAGCCCATGGATGGAACTGGTTTTGCCTTTTGGAGAGCCCTCCATCAAAGCAGCAGTGTAAATACAGGCAGCAGCACCACACATCAGTGTGTAACCTCAGCTCCTCCATCTCAGGCTCATTAGAGCGGGTCTCAACCGCCCGCCCACACACACACACACACACACACACACACACACACACACACACACACACACACTCACTCTCCACACAAAATCACATTTTCTCTCCACAGACTGGAACATAGGCTGGAATTAGTGCACTCTCCCACTCTCTCAGTCATACACACACTCACTAATACACACACATACGCACACACACACACACACACACACACACACACACACACTAAAACACACACACACATTCTCTCATTCCCTCCTGCATAGTCTCTCTCCTGTTTTCTGTGCTTAGAGCTCCACTCATGTCTAATCACGGAGCACGCCACCCTTACCCCCAAACTCACTTAGCTGAAGCAGCGGGAGCGTTTGGCACCTCTTTGTGCTATTACCATGGGATTAAATATAGATTCTCATCATGAATTTGCTTTTTTTCCCTCTCTTTTGCTTAATTTTACTCAGAACACTAAAAAGCAGCACTGTCAAAACTTCAAATTGAAAAAAGAAGAAAAAAAAATACTAAAAGCCCAAAAGTGTTAAGGTCATTTTTGTGCCATCTCAGCATTATTTCAAAATTGAAAGAGTTCAGTTCTGTAGCATGGTCATCAAACAAGTGGAAGCAGTGCGGGATTTACAATAAATGCCTTTTTGTGCAAGATCAGGCCCCATGGTGGTGCAGTGGGTAGCGCTGTTGCCTCACACCGCCAGGGTTGGGGGTTTGAATCTGGGCCCTGGCCGTGTGTGTGTGTGTGTGTGTGTGTGTGTGTGTGTGTGTGTGTGTGTGTGTAGTTTGCATGTTCTCCTCGTGGTGGCGTGGGTTTCCTCCAGGGTCTCCGGTTTCTCCCACAGTCCAAAGACGTGTGTCAGGTGAATTGGGGATTCTAAATTGA
>JBBPCZ010000037.1:15906961-15936114 GCA_037974445.1 Brycinus macrolepidotus | reverse complement strand
GGGAGTGGTGAGGGAGAGATGTGTGAGGAGAAAAAAGCATATACACAAATCTCTCTCTCTCTCTCTCTCTCTCTATATATATATATATATATATATATATATATATATATATATATAATATTCATCCATGCTCTTATAAAGCTCTGTCACACTCATTATTCGCCATCTTGGCTACAGAGGGGACTTTTAAGCTCTAGACATCAGAAACCCAGCAAACAAAATGATTCAAAGTAAATTTCAGTCTAAAATGATTAGAAATGGGGAAATCGATTTTAGACATCATCCTTGAAAAATCTACTCTGTATCCGTTCAAAGGATAATGTTGTTATCAAGTGAAAATCCAATTCTAATTTAAAACAATAAAAACACAAATGAACTAGCTGTGCAGTCGTTTGTACCTGCTGCTGAAGGCCACGATGCCAGGCTGCGGGCAAACAGAGGAATGAACTACAGTCAAATGACCAAAATGCCATTTTTTCTTACAGTTTAGAGCAGTTTCAGGATCAGGGTATTACTACCCTGCTGCCCCACTGACTTTGGCTTAGAGAAGGCCAATGACCGAAGACATCTGTATCTCTTACATGATGCTGATGACGTTGCATATCAGTGACAGAAACACAGTCTGGCATCCCATCTGTACCTTAAACCTCTATCTGCAACCTGTTGGCACCTTCTGATATCAAGCGTTCAGTGAATCATTTGCTTTTTTTCGTCCCTCGAGCTCAGCTTGAGGCGTCTCCTGTATGATCTGATATTACAGGCCAACGCGGGAGTTACTCGCCTAACCTTTAGGGTCCGCAGAAGCTCAGGGGGAAGCAGATGGACAACAAAAACTTCACGGCAGGGTGGCAGGGGGAGATGCTGCAGCCCCCTGTGGAGCGGGTGACCTTCTGGAGCAGCGACATGTTGACCTGGCAAAGCCAAGCATGTGGTGTCCTCCAGGCAAGGACACGGAGGAAAAGAACTCACAGTAACGTCTAAGATATTCTGGCTCTTTCTTACTGGGATAGATAAGTGACACTCTGACAGAGGAGTGCCATGTTTGAGGTCCCAAGCCCAATTCGCTTCATACACATGGTATAATCTAAAACCAGCGAAATCACTCCCACTATCCACACTGATTATTGTCATGTGGCGACATCAAGCACTTTTCCGTAGGTATACAGGAACCATACCCTACCTAAACTAGAAGTTAGGATCCCTGGTTTTCACCCAGGCGGCCGGGGTTCGAGTCCCGGTATGGGAATGAAAGCTTGCACATTGCACATTGTATATATGTAAATCTGCCAGACTGTTGCTACACTTAAAACTTAAACTTTAAAATATTCAAATCTAGCTTTCATATTTTATCTTTAAGTTGTGTTCCTTGTTTAAGTTGTTTTACTTTTTATTTTAGATTTGTTTTTAAATTTAAATTTGTACTTATTTTTTAATGTTTGCACAGTCATAAAAGGAGTGGGATACATCAGGATACATTTCACTGTGTGTAAAGAATCTTGAATCTTGAAAACTGTACTGCGACGGCACTGAACTTGCAGCATGTTTTGTTTTTCCAGTGTATCTCAGCCTAGTACCGGTGTTTCTGACCCGTCAGCAGCGTAATTCTCTCCCACAGTTTATGTAATCAAAGCTAATGTAATGATATAATTGTCGTACTTCCAAGTAAGTTTATAATTCATGGAAGTGAAACAGCTGAATATCTCAGAACGCGGAGGAGTGTGCTTATCCTTCACTAGCAGAATCCTCTGGACTGTCGTGCTCTCTCAAAACACGGGTTCCCAAATGATCCTTTGCTTGCAAAGTTCTTAAACTGTTTGAGAAGTTTTACATTATGTTGAGGGTGTTAAACTCTACACTCACAAATCTCATTTACAAAAAAAATGGTTCTTTAAAGAATCATCCATTGAGTCTTTAGAAAACTAAGAGTGGCTCTTCTTTGACTTTGCTCTAAAGGTTCTCAGCCCAGTTGACTGTGGTATTTTGGTTCCATTCCCATTCAGTGTCATGCAAAGAGAAAGCAATAAACTATATAAACTTAGAATTTTAAACAAAAAACAAAGTGTGGGCGCAAAATTATATTTAGTTTCCTTATTTTTTGCTAATTAACAGAAACTGACACAAACTGGAGAACTACACCTGTTCTACAGTGTTTTTATTATGTAAGATTTTGTGAGCTTTGAATTAATGAAATGTGACAATTAGAGCAAAGCATAGCAGTCAGTAAAACAGTTTTTAGCTACAACTATTGCCATTTTTAAATTAAATTATATTTCCCAATGTAACAGTTATGATGTTATAGCTCCATAAAATGAGTGTTGGTTGCAAAATGTTCATCCACTAAGACGGAGAGGATACAGACTGCTGTTATTGTAGTTTTGTAGCTTTAGTTTTGCAAAAATATGAGAATAGTTATTACTTTTCCTTGGGTGCTTTACATTTGAATTCTACTTTCTATCTTTCACACTGATCAGCCATAACATTTACAACCACCTGTTTGATTTTGTGCAGGTCCCCCTCGAGTCATCCAGAACAGCTCTGATTTGTTGAGGCATGGATTGTCTTGAAGGTGTGCTGTGGTATCTGTACCTAGACATTAGTGGAAGATCCTTCAAGTCTTGTAAATTATGAGGTTTCAAAGATTGGACTGGTTTGTCCAGCACGTCCCACAGATGCTTGATCGGATTGAGATCTGGCAATTTTTGGGGTCAAGTCAACACTTTGAACTCCACTGTCATTAGAGAATCCTGTTGTAATGAAGGGGTCTACTTGGTCTGTAACAATGTTTAGGTAGATGGTACATGTCAAAATAACATCCGCATGAATGCAGGCCTCAGGGTTTCCGAGCAGAAGATTGCTTAAAGCATCACACTGCCTCCGCTGGCTCGGCTTCTTCCCATAGCGCCATTTCTACCCCAGGTTGGCCACACACAAGTATGATGATAAAGAACGTGTGAATTATCAAGTTGGGCCAAGTTCTTTCATTACTCCATGCTCACATGGCCATTGTAGGCACTTTCAATGGTGGACAGGGATTAGCATGGGCACTCTGACTGGTCTGTGGTTACGCAACCCCATACACAGCAAGAAAGAACACCACACAGAACCTGCCCTTTTGGAGAAACTAGACCCCGGGACTGATTGTTTGGAGTAAGGGGAAAATTATGTAGATCAGATTTTTAGCGAACCTGCTTTTCTTTGACATTCAATTGCTGCAAATTATGAGCTTTGAGGGGCACGAAAGTGATGAACGTTTGCCTACTCAGCTAAACAAAGCCGAGAAGACGTGTTGGGCTTTGCCAAGTCGGGCCCCCACCTCCCGCACAATCAAAAAGGCTTCCGTGAGGACAACTAACAGATCTTTGATAGCGACAACATCCCACATCGAGTGACAACACAAGCATTGAAAAAAAAGGGAAAAGACTCCTCCGGTCCCTAGACGCACCGACTTTCATGTCATGGCGGAGGGCTTTCGGTGTGCCAAGGCATATGGCGCTTCTTCAACTGCGCGATGACAAGTGACAGGTTAGCAGAGCGGGTGGGGGGGCGGGGAGATGGGGGTGGCTCTGTTCACTAAACGCCTCCATCTGTTCATATCCTGAGGCACTGTGACTTCGCCTTTATAGCGACGAATCCGCAGCAGGGCTGCCCTTTTAGGGTTGATGATAGATGTATTTAAATATCGTGAACAGTCAGATGGGAAAGCTTGAAGCAGGGGGTCAGCCATCGCCTGGGAACCTGAATTTTTTTTTCCTTTTTTGAATCAGAACAATTTTCAGAAGTGCATGCAACTCTGCACTCTGATAGTCTGGCCTTGTTCGTTAATTACCGTCTAGCTGGAGGCTTTCAGGTTCTCTCAAGAGATTTTTTTCATGAAAAGGTATAGCGATGCCCCAACCGGACACTATTAATTCAGCCTTACACTTCAGAAACAGAGAAACAAGTTTTCAATAATACTCGTGAACTGGCCTTCCGAAGATTGAAATTTAGTTTTAGATTCTTTAGGAAAAATCTTGAATTAAGACAAACCTTTATTAGTCCCACAAGCGGGAAATTTGCAATATCAAAATATCAAATTTGCCACTACTCAGTTTGATCTGACCTGTTTTTTTCTTATGAGTCAGACACAAAACACACTGAACATTAAAAATGTTAATATAGTTCAAGGGTTTTACATTTTTTTTTAATTTGCAATTTTCAAAAAATAAAAAAAAAATCATTTTGGAAAAAAAGCATATACTTCACTGAGTGCTAATATAATAAATTATTAGGGCTGCACAATATGGACAAAATTTGGGATATTGCGATTATCCTCCGACATACTGTGATTCTGATGGCTTTCAGCGTATTAACGGTCCCGTACCATCACTTTTCTATAACTGAAAAGGCTTGAAGTATGTAAAAAGGTCTCATAACGTTTTTTTTTTTTTTTTTTTTTTTTATATCTAGAAAATCTGTGCAACATCATAAGACTGAATGGCCAAAAATGAATATATTCATGTTACGTTTGACACTTTCTCTGTTGTTCGCTATATCACACTGATGCTTTCTAAAATTCCAAATGCATTAAATCTCAGCAAACGATTTAGGAAACGCTATTTTTTTCCTGCTGGATCTTGAACAAATCTGTGCAAACAGTGAGATTATCTGAGGGGGAAGACGGTGACGTGTGAGTTTTAAAGTGCTTTGGATAAAGACAGAGAGATTTTCTCCTGTAATCTTTTGCCAAGTAAACAGATATGCGATGTAATGCGACTACCACGACATATGGAAATAATAGTAAGGAGCTTTTGAGAAGATGACCAAGATCTACAGTGTGCTCTCTTATTTACCATGCACTCAATATAGCATTATGCAGGTTAATATTCGTCTGTGCTAAAGAAGACTTAAAAAAATGGTCTAATTGCAGTGCTGCACGTGTTTAGAGAAAGATCAGAGGCATTTACAGGCAGAAAAAAAGTGTTGGAGGCATTAGATTGGCTCATCAGTTTGAATCTCGGAGCTCTTCAGTCCGTGGGCACTCATTAAACCCCAATTAGACATTAAATGCCTCACTAACTGCTGGCTCGTGAAGTGGTCAACGTTTGCTGCTTACCTTCACTAATGAGGCACAACTGTAATGTGGTGGGACTTCTCACATTACGTACGTAGTTTGGCCCGTTTTATGATTTTCCTTGTGCCAGATTGCACAAGCTGTTTGATGAAAACGTCTCTCGAGCCATCTCTGGGGTTTGATTTGTGCCAAGTCGGGCTCAGAACTTCCCTCACCGGATCTGGTGTTTATTTTGGTGGACCCAGTCCCTTGTTGACGTATACAAGAAATGAATGCAATTATGTGTTAATGTGTTGCACAGAAAATGATGTAAAACAATATTTTCTCCAATTAAACTGCAATGTCTTGAGAAAAAATTGCAAATCTGGGAAATATAAGTAGCCTTTTTAACTCATGTTGTTCATGGAGGTAGTTTAGGACCTGGAAAGGGCTATCTGCAGTAGTGCCCATTCTTTTCAAAGGGATTTACTCAGTGGCACAAGTACATGGCTGTTTGAATAGTTTGAATTTTTTTTATTATTCAGAGGATAAATAATATACTGTAATTATAGAGTTATAGGACATTTGCCAAGTTATCTGAGATATTTTTCTTGAGATGTGATTGTCACTTTTGAAATACAAAGCTTTAGGGATACTAATTTTATTATAATGTTTTTAGTTTTTATGATTCCGTTTTTATTTTACATCTTCTTTCGACTTGTTCCTGAAGAAAATGCAGTGAGGTGCTTCCTATGGTGTTCCAGGTGGTTACTAGGGTGGTGAAGATATGGTGTCCAGTGTAATTGATAGAGTGTTGATGATGTATTTGTATCATACAGACAGAAGTGCACAAACTTTTACCCACCAGTCAACCCTACGAGGGAAAGTTGGAAAAGAGTGGTTGCTACATGAAAACCACGTCTGCTCAAAACGCCATATACAAGCATATCATTTCCGAATAATCCAGAGTTGGAACAGTTATGATATTTCAAAAAGTGAGGGACTAGCAAACAGACGAAAATGTAGCACAAAAAACCATGTTTTGCATAAAAGTTGTTAAATTATTAGAGGTCATCTAATATGTTTTATGAAACTCATGTATGAGGGAACATTTGTTGTTAAGAACCTTAACACACGAATCTTAAGATTCATAAGAAACTCACCACAGAGCTACATGGCTAATGCACCTTTTGTAATGCACTGACCCACCGGATCTGTCAGTCATCTCCCAAACCTCATCATTTAGAAATAAACGAACGTCTCCCATTGTCAAACATGAATTTCTTGAGAAAACACCTTCAGGGTCACTCTGATCTAATTTTGGTGCCACAGTAAACAGTGTCCCAGCAGTTCCCTTAAGTCTTCTGCCTTGGCCTTAGTCCTAGGACGACAGGGACGTAAGCAAGAGTGTCGTCCAAAATTCTTCAGACCAAGCAAAGATGCTGAAGGGTCACCAAAAAAAAAAAAAACCCTGCTCTTAAGCCGCTGGCCGCTTTGAATCCTTCACGTTGCTTCATTTTCTTCCTCTGTGTTAATTCCATCCCTTGTCCATATGCCACCTAGATTACCACATGCTAGTAAAGGCCGTCTGGGCACTGCCTCTTTAATTACAGTGGCAGGACACAGCGTTGAGCAGGCTCCGGGTTCAAGCCGAGGAGTCTGTTGCTTATTTGTCAGACAGGGACCACCAGTAGGCCTCCAATTAACAGACAAAAGCCTTCACCCTCTTGGTAAGAGTCCATACGGAAGAAAGCGTAGAGGAGGTCTTACAAATGGAGTCTTAAGTAACACCATGCTGGAAGACACTGTCAACTAATATAGACTTTTAGCATCATCTATAATGCAATTTCCCAGATTTGACAGATTTATAAATATGAAAGTACTGGAAAAAACATGTTCTTTATTAAAGATCACGTTCTTCAAAGCTCAGTTAAAAGGAACCTGAGCCAAGTAGTGTTGCACGATGTACCGATCGTGTTGTCACATTTATTACAATATGGTAAACAATTCAATACTTTCAATACTTTAAATTCTTCATTTAAACTTTAGTAAACACTACTTTGACCTTGGAATCTGTCTAACATTGAATCTAAACATGCTAATTTCACTAGGAAAGACAGAGACATGTTCATTAGCAAATGTAGCATATCGTCACTGTCAGAAAACATATCATTTTGCCTAAAAATGGTTCAAAGTGCTTTCAAATAAAATCTTTTACCTAAATTTTCATAATAAGTTAAGACCGTTTTGTTTTACTACTGAAAAGTTACTATTTTGGAGATCAGTACAGCAATGATATGTGAGATTACGGTCCTAGAAACAACCAAAACAAGGCCTGCCCTACTTTCGATTTGTTTTAAAGTCTGAATGTAAGACCTTATCATTCTGATAACTCTACAACCGACACCACTTGTTGACAAGTCTGCATTAATGTGTCTGTTCTTTCTGCAGATTATCCAATATGGGTTATTTCCTTTAATTCCCGCTTCTAAGCCGAGCTGGACCATCTTGCTGTCTGTTTTGTCTCTCCTTCAGCCGCGAGTGCTCTGTGGTCTCTGGGCTGATTGAGGCGGGTCACTGGAGCAGTTGGGTCACTGGGTTAGGGGCGTTCTTCCACAGGACTGGCCCCCCACCTCCTCATTAGACTGCTTAATCCTCCAGGACCCATCTGCCAGACGCAGGCCCGAAGAAAGCCAAGCAAAAATGACCACAGTGATCAGGGCCCAAGCCTTGTGCCTGAACGCTTGCTGATTTGTGTAATCTCAAGATTCATTGACGATTTTTAGTGTTACAAAAATGTTTCCCTGCTAGAAAAAACTGTTGTGCACTCATTCTTATACCTAATTGTCTAGTTTAAGTATATAAGAAAACTAGACCAAGAAAAAAACACCCAAACAAGCTAAATACAAATCAACGGCCATGCAGATGAAGGCCAGCACTACTAATTCTTTCAGAATTAACGTTTTCTCTTTTGGCTAATTAAGTTCAGCGTCAGCTAATACACATGTACTGTAGAGTTAGAGCTATTAAAACCACATATCAACTGGGATCAGAAAATTCTTGGTTATACCAGCTCAAGTCAAGTGCTTCAATTAAAACAGCTCATTTTAAAGCATAAAGTTGATTTTAAAGAAGAAATATTGGATCGATTTCAGTATCTGTATCAGTATTGGGTGATTTTCAATATTGGAAAGTCAATATTGGATAAGAAAATTGGTACCATGCCATCTTTTCACGTTTTATCAGAGTAATATGCAATAAAACATTAAGAATATGACCAATAGTCTAAGAAGACCAATACTCTTTCAGTATTTCTCTTTGATGATTTTGATTTATATTTATATTTACAATACCTAAACCATTAATAAGCACATTAAGTAATTAGTATGCCTTTTAAAAACACAGACAGAATACTGCCTGGTCAGGCATTCCCTGCAAAACACTACCTTTAGTGAGCTGAGTCCTGATTTCGGTGCTCAGTGTTCCACTAATCTGACCACCCGCTCTGAGGAAAGATGGCTGCGTGTGCTCACGTGACTTGGCCTCCATTTTGGAGCAATTTTAGCGAGCGAGGCTGCGCCCGAGCTCCCCGCGGCTCTAAAAGGGAGAGACGGCGGGCCTTTTTCTAAACCCAAACCCGACTGAAAAGATGAAACATCCTAACAAACAGCAGCGGCTTATCTTCCCACCACAGCTAATATGGAGCGCTCAATTAGATGAAACACGCTCTCCTTTTCCACTCATTTTCGTTCAGTTTCTTCAGGCGATGTATTAACAGGAGGGGAGGGGGGACAACAAGACGCCTTACTGGCTGCGGAGAGGAGAATCACACTCCGCCTCGTCCAATCAGACGTCCGCGTCATCATCAGCTGAGGGCCTTAGCAACAACACTGCTGTTTTTTTGTTTTACAATTTCCTTGTTTATCTTTTTTCTTTCTATCATCTTTTCTTTTTTTACCACTTGTTCCCTCTTTTAATGTCAATTTGTAGCATTGATTGTCACAAAAATTCGTTTATGTTGTATCATAGTACATTTGATACATATGGCTGTCTTTTAGCTTTAGCAAGTAGCCCGTCCGTATAAAAATGATTTTATCAATCAATCAATCAATCAATCAATGATACCCCTTTATACTTTGATTAGCAGATGATACACGGCTTATTGCAGCAGAATAGGATATTGATTGACCTTTTTGATATTTTAATTTTGGAACACGCCACAGCTAGATTTCGTAAAGCAAGACCTCGAACTATCGATGACTGTTCATCTGCTACTGCATTTGCCCCCATCATTTTATTCTGTTATCTGTTTTCATTGCATATTTGTTGTTCTTTGTATTTGTTTAAACTGAATCAATAAAAGGTAATCAACAAAAGGAGATTTTACATAAACATCACTTATGATGAAATGCATAACTGGTTGACAGCTTTTGTCCATGTTATTATTATTGTTATATAATTGTATTTGTTTATGTAGATATATTTTTCCTATTCCTACTGCGGCCTACCGGTCCTCTCCACTGCTCAGTGGCAATAATGGATTATGCAAACGAGTCCCGTGTGTGAACGCACCCTCGGCTTCTTCTGAGGCAGCGCTAGCGGCGGACGCTGCGGCGTACATTAGCAATAGCCTGTAAGACAGTTAAAGGATAACACAAAGCTGACTCTCGCAACCTTTTGCTATTCCCTTTGGCGGTAACCCTGCTATTAATAAAGCCACTGATGTAGCGCAGCCGCGCTCGCAGCAGAAGATTTCGTCCTCCCTTCGTAAACAATGGCACAGTGGTGCAGCACGAGAGACGCTAAGCACACACACACACACACACACACACACACACACACACACACTCCATCCCTCAGCCACTCAAACGCACAGCAGCAGCTGCCTGCTGATGATAAGACACGGCGGACACGGCCATCAACTCTAATTGGCTAATGCGGCCGGCACACGCGTGTCAAGATGACGGGATATAGCGTAGGCGGTCAAAGGTCACTCCTCACAGCCGTGACATCACAGCCGTCAATCAAGCGCTCATGACACCTGGGGGCTCTATCCAAAACAGTGGCCTATTCTCTACACACTGCTCTATTTTCTGATCTATTCTGTACAGGAAAACAAACCTCCAGGATGCTATTACAATGAATAGACCATAATAGAAAGGGTGCACCCACTGATATGACCAATAACACACTGTGGCGTAGGGTTTGTAGATTAATACAACTACTGTTAATACGCTGCTGCCCAGGATTGGTTTGGAGGGAATAGAAGAACAAATTTGATCAGACTCTGTAACAGATCTAGTCAGAAATATCCCAGAATTGACAAATGCGCAATATAACACGAAGCAGAGTAAAGTAGGGAATGTGTAGCCAAAGGTCGTAGAGAAGAGGCCTCGAGTCGCAGGTTGACTTGAGACTTGCAAAATCTTGGCCTCAAAAAAGTAACACAAATAAAATTACCTGAATCATTGCAAACTTTTATGAATAAAATCTTTAGTTTCCAACTTTACGTGTAGGGCTGAACGACTTGGGGAATGTATCTAACTGCAATTTTTCAAGAGAATATTGTGATTGCAAATTAAATGCAAGTATTTAAATTGCACGTCCCTTCTTTGGCAAGAAGACCAGGACATCCATTTTTCCAAACTTGGGGATTCAACAGTGAGTGTAGTGCACCAGGTTGCTCAATCTTAAACATAATTAAGTCAAATTCATTCATTCATTCATTCATTCATTCATTATCCAAGGTCGTTTATTCCTAAGACGTAATGGGATGGAAGGCAGAGAAACAGCCAGTTTGCCTGTCCATCACGGTTAAGTTAAAATTTCCCACATAAAACTATTTTTATGCCCTTAGACTGGTATCAGGCATAAACTTTTCAGAAAAGTCAACTTTTAAAAACTTGATTTTCATGTTTAGCAGTTTATAAAGGAAAACCTTGGCTCACTATAGGTATCACTGGACACTTAAGGCTTAAGGATTGTTATCCATGTCAGAAAGGAAAAAGTGATATACCCTCTAAGTATAAATGTATCTATAGCAGTGTTGCTGATTTTTCCGGCACAACGAGGTGCTGCTTTTTAACATATTCAAATCACTGCATGTTCGTCCAGTTTGATTTCACCCCTCAAAAATACAGCATGCGGGCCAACCAAATGTTATTTTTTCTCAAGGATTCGAGTGCTTTTGGCGAGGCGTTGTGTAAGTGCTCATAAGTGGAAGTGAATGGGTCTCTCCTGCCTTAATTAGCCCTCGCTGTGCTTATCACTAAGCTGCGTTTTGGATCTCAGCCATTTGTAGTGACCTGGCCATGATCCAGCCCCGCGCTGTGGCATAATCCGTAAGCTGTGAGAGGGGCAGGTTTGACGGGGTGCAGAAAAAGAGGCAAACTCGGCAGCCTAGGCCCGTCGCTGTTTATTCAAGATTAGGCAACGCTTAGTCTTTGTGGCCTCCGCAATCATTTTTATCTTTCCTGGTTTAATGGCCAACATAGTGATCGTTTATGAGCAAAGACCGCCTCACAGATGTGGCGCTCATAACACAATGGGATAAAATGGGTTTAATTGTTTCATGATGATTTTTATGACCCATCTGGGTCAACGTATGCTAATCAGGAACAATAACATGGCGCTAGCTGCTGTTGCTGTATGAATTTTGGCAGATTTTACCAGGCTGTATGACAACATTACCCCAAAACCATGGTGCAAACCAACCAATCACACTGCAGGAGGCGTGGAGTAAATATCTTGTCTTCCTTGCGAATTAGCTCAGGCTAGATGCTAACTGCTGGGCGCATGTGATTCGGGTTACCCAGTGTGAATGCACAAATGCTTTTCTCCCTCTGAGTACCCATAATTCTCTCTGGCACCCTCGGCATGATTAATGCACAAAGGTATTGATTTTTCCCTCCCCGCTCCAGCTCCCGTTCCGAGCATCCTTTTATTCATCCCGCTAAGCCCTTCTCTGCTAAGTGTGAGTGGAAGATGAGCTAGGATCTAGGGATGAATGCAAGATTCTGAGTTTTACTGCGAAAAGAGAAGAAAGGGAGGAGGCTTTAAGTGTTCTGGCTGGAGAGAGCAAGTGCCTCTGCTGTGCCTGTTTATCCAGGCTATTCTCCGAAGGCTTGCTGACCCATTTTTTTTTCCTGGGAATAACAATACTCGGGCTGATCGCAGGGAGAAAAATGAAGGAGCCGACTCCAATTGGGCCCGGAGCGCAGTACAGAGTGGAGTCCGGGGGTCCGCCAATGGCGGAGAGAAGAGAGCCTCCATCTCCTTTATGGTTCCACTGGTGAAAATGGCAGCCATGTTGTTCCTTTCTCGCCTAGCCGCACACTTAAAGCCATTAGCCCTCCACCCCCTTCCAGCACTGCTGAACCCCATTTGAATTCTGCTGGAGTCTCCCACATAGCTACACCGCAGTCAGTCAGGGCAGGTATGGTGTTCTCATGTTCTCACACACATCTGGGGGACAAATTTGGTGGACAAAATCCACTGCCCTCTCTAAAACCTGACCCCAAGTTCATCCAGGCCGTGCTCTTCCAGAAAACAATCAATAACAAGCATAACAAGCTGGCTCCCAAATCAATTTCATGAAACCACTTCAAACACGGACTAAAACAACATTGTTGCTGTGGCAACAAAACCTTTCATCTCCAAAATAGTAACTCTTCAGGAAAAGGAAAAAGCATTCATAACTCATAATGGATGTTAATGGAAAATCGTTGCATTGTAAGACATTTTGGATCATTTCTGTAGGTCCACTCATCATGAACTTTCGACACAACATAAAGAGCAGCTACTCAAAATATGTCCAAGAATAAAAATAGCAAAGATAGAAGTTTTATTTTCCAACAACAACAATATAAAGATCATGCACTCGTCTGACTGCAATTTTTTTGAGCCAACCACAATAATTTAAACTGGCTGCAATTCGTTTCCACTATTTTACTATCTCAGCATTTTCAGCTGGGTTGAAGCTAATGTATGAAGGCCAAAACCTACATGACCAGTGCTACAATATCTGGAGGGCAATGCTTGTTTATTTAACATCTGTGAAGAAGACCTTTAGAGGGCGCTGGTGAGTAACGTGGCTTTATTTGAGCTCGACTTGTGTTCGTCACTGACAAACATGACACAAAATAGTTAATCAGCTAATCAGACCGATTAGCCGTGATGAATACCGCCCGTTCCGTGCAGACTCGTTAAATTTACCTCGTTAAGAGAGTGAGGGCTAATCCAGACCCCCCCACACACCACAGCCATGATTAATGATTTGAGAGCAACAGTCCACTTACTGCTCAATGGTTTGCAAAATGTCAGCAGTGCGAACTGTTAAATGGACGATGCCTCAGTAATGTCACCAGTGTATTATCAACCTCTATAAAACAAAACCCTGAGGCCAGATGTGCAGCAGCGCTGGCAGCTCTTATGCTATTTCACAGTATCTACCCACCATCAATACAGATTACTCTCTTAAAAGGAAAGGAGCACGGCTTCGTGTTGCACAAATCGCCTCTATATTATGTGAATGTGCCTGTTGCATTAATTGTATGGTATTAAGTGTTTATTGTAAATTGTGTTGCCATATTTCTATATACTCTGGCTGTGAGTAAAATGGAAAAGATGTCTTTCTCTCTCTCTCTCTCGCGCTCTCTTTCTCTCTCTCTCTCTCTCTCTGTCTCACTCTAATGCCAATGACCAGAGGTCCTGATGTGAAGGCCGTGTGTGCGGAATGAGAAAGGATCCCCTGCAGCAGTGTGTTTCGCTGCTTCTCGCTGGCACACACCACAGCAGCCAATGGCCAGATCGGACCATCAGCCTCTGCTGCTGCTGCTGCTATGCGCCTAATGCTGCACATGAATAATAGACAATACTGAGAAATTCATACCTGCGGAACTGACTGTCGAACACTTTCAGTTTCAAACATTCTGTCAAATATGCTCTTGAATATTTGAATGTTCTCTAAGGATAAGAATGTGTTTTGTATGAATTATTTAAATCATTAAAAGAAAATCAGCAGAATATCATAAGCTGTTTGGTGAGATGAGAAAAAAGGTGGTTATTACGGCTGGGAATATTTTTTATAATTGATTATTTATGTGAATTAATCAACAGATAATCAATTAATCAACCTAAATATGGCGTTTTTAGTGATTTTTAGTGAAGTAAATGTGGAATAACAGCTTTATTTATCTCCTGGATGAGCTGATGGTGTTGTTTCATGTAAAATGTGTATAAAAGGAGTGTAGGCAAGCTAATGGAGCAGATTTATGTAGTTAGCTAATGTATGCAACAGCTATCAGTCGTTTTAGTCTTGTAATGAACAGAACCGATGCGGCTCAGGGTGAGTACTGATCCCAGTGAGCAGCGTTAGTGAAAAGAACATGGTGGGATCTGATACTTCGCTCACACATGAACTGTGTGTCCTCAGGGGGGCGCTGTATGTAGGCATGTCCGTTCTGCTGCATCACACTTTGTTGAACATAAAGTTCAGCAAGAAAAAAGTCTTACTTGGATATTATTACCTTCCAAAAAACAACTATCCCTGATATGGTGACAGAAAAGACTAAAACATTCTTTATCACTAATGGAAATTAACCAAAAGTATTTTAGTCCAAGTTATGTGTTTGCTACAGATGTTTCACAGGGGTTCAAATGATGTTGAGAAAAAGAAAGATCTTTTGGTACACACTCACAGAGGCACCATGGGTAGGACCCTGAACTGTTGCTCTCTAAAAAACTGAAAAACTACGCTGAGAATTGACAATGAATTTTATTATTATCAATATTATTGTTAACATCAAACTAGATGTATCGCATTGCAGTGCGTAATGTGACCGCTGCTGACACTGAAAGAATAAACGACGTTTACGAACTGGCGAACTGGCTCAGATAGTGAGAGGTTGACAGATTTTGACCAGATTTCAAAGAGAACCATTTGAATTTTGTAAAAGTAAGGATTTAAAGACAAAATGGACTTTGAAAACCATGTCAGAGGAACAGAGGAAATGCTGTAGCTTGTTGTAGTGACATCTTATGGCTGATTTGTTTGAAATTGGGTAAATGGCATCTATTTGCCATTATGAAAGAACCTACAAAATATTGGCCATTCACACTGGCATGTACTGACTGCTGAATTTTGATTGACTATTGGCTGTAAGCGGTTCTTGAGATCCTGAAACATGTCAGCCCCCTATGGATGAAATTTCATGAAGTTTGAACCTTTATGCCACAAGATATTGACAAGTGAAGAGCTAGATTTTTGCATTGCTGTTATTCAGTAAGTGACGCTACTCCGCAAACAAATCATAATGAACCAGGATCAGCTAACTTTCCATACAAATGTCCTGATTTCTGACAAAACGATTGTTGAGCCATTACCCAAACAGCAGTTTGTGCCTACCCTACTTCAGCGTGCGCTAGTGTGATAAGACATACCCACCTAGAGACACAAATCTCTTATATCATATCAGCCATGTGGAGCTACACGCACACCAATTTTCATGTGGACTGACAAAGTCTAGTTTACAAATCATTGATCAAATATCTGAGAAAAAATCAAGATAAAAACTAACACTGTATCGCCAGTGTTTGTAATAAGGTGGTCAAGCTTAATGTCTATGAATATGAGGACCATGTTGAACATTTTATAATTAAATCGTATGAAAATCATCACTGGAATTCTAAATATTCTGGTAGATTAATGAAACTGATAAAAAAAATACCAACAGCAATGAAAACAGAAGATGTAACCAAAGGGCTACTTCTGAATCAGAACACCGTATCGATACAGACACACACTTGCCCCGTTGCATTTGTAGACCCAATAACAACTAGGGTCTAGAGGAAACTTAAAGGGCGTATGTTGGATAATCTTCCTCTTCTGACCCTTCCTCATTACCTCTTTACTTTTTCACCGACAGTATCTGGTGGTGGACCATAGAGTTCCTGACAATTTTGAGAAGACTGAAAGCGTGTTTTTGTTTAGGACAGTTTTCCTTGACGTTGGAACCGTAGTGTGATAGAGTCAAGTACAACCAGCTTTTTCAAAGTTAATATTTCATTGCAAAAAAAGGAAAAAGTATAGCGTCATACGACCTTCCGCATGTGAACCTTATTTATTCATGAAATACTGAAGATGTCCAGGAAACAAAGGATTTCAGTTAAAGAGAATGTATGGTAGCCCACACACACACACACACACACACACTTGCACCACTCGAAAGCCCCCATTAGAGTCCCAAGTCAGTGAAACTGAAGAGTGGACACTGCCTTGGTATGACACGTGCAATGAATTGTGTCTAAAATCTATTTGTTTGTGAAATATTGCCCTAACTCATCAAATATTTACCACAGGGAAGAACAACAGACTGCAGAGAGGCTAATACTTTCCGACAGCCTCCCCTGAATGGACATATTTCAGATGCCCAGTCTGCACTAAAAAATGCACAAATATTCAATATACTGACTCTCCTTTTGTAATTTTGGGCCAATATGCAATATAATCTGCAGCCCATAAGGTTCATATAACATTAAGACATAACACAATGCAATAACGATCTAATCTATATATATTCCCATAAAGCCCTCTTATTGTTGGGCTACATTATTAAACAAATCCAATAAAGTCACGTCTGTGATTTGTTCTCCGGCAGATAAATGCGGACTGTCCAGAGAAAATGGCTGCTCGTGCCCCGGGCCTCAGCGATGTTAGTCCCTCTATTGAGTTTTATAAACGTCCCTTATAAAGAGCAGTCGCCCCTGAGGGGAGGAAACAATTGTGCAGACGAGTGTTCCATTTAACTGATGTGAATTTTCAAAGCGCTCTCTCAGTGGCTCCAATTGTGAGAGAACTGGGTCAATACAGTGAGGCGAAGTGACACAACCGGCAGAGCCGGCCACGTATCGGACAGGCCAAGGCTAGACCGAGTCCGGGAACGGGCTAGACAGTGGTGGGTGTGCCGCAGACACAGGCAAGTCAGTTATATCACTGTGTTAGTAGGTGTTGTTGTTGTTATTGTTATTGGAGCTTGACAAATTTTGAAGCCAAAATCACACCTATGATGAACACAGGTCAAGATCAACGTCCACAGTGTATTAGTATAATGTGATTTCAACAAATATAAACAGTGTAAATCAGTCTAGGACACCGAGGAGAAGGGGGCTACTCTGAAGAATCTAAAACAGAAGATTTTAATTTGCTATTATTCTAAAATGAAGAAAATGGTAAACGTAAAGAAAACCCTCCAGCGAGTAGATGTGCCTGAACGTTTGATTAGGAAGCTGCAGAATGACGGGCTGCTCTTGCTTGGACCTCCAGTCCCAGTGTTAACTCTGACAGTGAGCACATGTGACACAAGTCCATGAAACCCCTCAAAGCAGATCGATCAGAAACCCACCAGCCTGTCAAGAGCTGAAGAAGACCGTGGGGTCCTACCTGAGACGAGGGGGACTGTGTCTCTCTCCCATGACACAACAGTGACGTATTTCTCCACTGAGGAAGGAATAATGCACTTGAAGACCGCTACACTGCCTCTCATGGCTGTCTGGTCCGCCACCCGGACCGTATAGGGCTCTCGTAAGACTGGACACACAGCAAATACATCAAATGAAAAAAAGTACAAACACAAATTCAAGCTTATGTTATTTGTTAGTAACATTAACCTCCTGGTTCCGCTGCAGATATAGCATATATTTGCAACGGAACCAACAGACTAATGTTACTGGCCAAGTGACTACATTTGAAGAAAAGGCCATTACATTTAATTTAATATAATAATGTTTAATTCATTTCATTTCAAGGTCAAATTAGTCCTTTAAAATCCAAGACCTCAGGAATCTGCAGGTTGGGTTATGGCTGGAACAATAAGTAATTGGGGAAAATCATTTTATCGGGAAAAAAATCTGAACAACTAACATTAAATGCTGATATTTCAATATTGAAAACAGTAACACTGAGTAAAACTTAGGACAGTTTCTGAAGTAGAGGGTCCAGCTCCACCACATGACTAGCCCTCCAGCAGAGCTTCAGCTTTGTCTCAGTGAAGCAGTATGTTTTAGGAGTGCTTGCTACACCCACTGCTGTGCAGGTACAAGAGTGTGGATTAAACTCAGCACCGTGTAGAAGTCTAGTAAGGGTTCAGCTGCTTTTTAAAAGTGTTCATTTTAATTAAAAGATTTTTGAAAGAAAGAATCATAGACTAAACCTAATTGTTGACTGGAAAACTCGCCAATTTACTAAAATGCTACTAAAAAGCAACTAATACGTATAAAATTGAACTCACCAGCCTTAATGTGAACATCTTGGCTTCTAATTTTCCCTGAAGGATTTTCCGCGGTGCAATAATACGTGTTGTCGTGGATCACTTTGCTATAGCTGGAGGGAGGGAAGTGGAAGATTTGGAGCGTGCCGTTGGGGTGCACGTGACGGATCCCTGGGACGTTGTAGCTCTCTTCGCCGGTGGCCAGGTACCAGCGCAGCGTAGCTGGGGGCACAGCGGCTGCGGGACAGGGCACCAGCGTCCCTGTGGTGCTGGCGAACACTACCTCTTGCAGAGATGCATTGACAAAATACAAGCTGGAATGTAGATCTTCACTGAAAACTGCAAGAGAGAGAAGAGAAAGAGAACGTCTGAATTTTGCCCCTTTTTGCAATGTAAGTGTAACGTACACTTGCTTTAAACCATATCAAATTCATTTACCTCAAATACACCGCAGGACATGCTGTTATCTATAAAAACGTACCACGTTTCCAGTACTCGTTACATTAGCCTCATAACACCAGTACTAAACTACAGAAGGCCACCAAATATGTCTTAGCTGATTAGCCAAATATGGGTTAAGGACTACATATGGCTTCAGACCATCACTATGAGTCCCAGACCAGGAAGCCTTCTTGGCCCAGCTGTGGCTCGTCTCTGTTGGGATAGGGCGCTCATGCATTTATTACAACCATGATCCATCTTCTCAAGTTGTCTTTAGGAGCCAGATTACTCAGACCTGCCCAAATGCATGTAACTCGAAGGTAAAATTACACACTTGCATAAACACAGCCAGCGTACGATACGATACCAAAGGGCCTGTTCAGGACAAAAAATCGAAGAGCAAGCTAACCCCTTCATACACTTCTAAAAGGTTGGAGCTGAACTCCTTTGAAGTCCCAAATCCCCTAAGACTTAACTTAGCCTTCAGAAAATCCCTCGCCACCGCAAACTGCACTTTGCTGGACGGATCTACGGGGAATGCTGAGCAACTTCGCTGCCTATGTGCGTTTTACACATAATGGAGTTGGAAGATCCAGATCCAGCGCAGTGGCAAAGCTTCTTTTGTCTCAAAACACGTTTCTGAAAACATATGAAAAATTCAGGGCCCCTTTTTTCCAGGCTGACTGATGATTCTCCAACACAACAAATCTCTGATGGACGGCCAGCTCTTGGGATTGGAGACAGTAAAAGCATTTGTTGTTTTTTAGCGCTTCAGGGTCAAGGCAGAGGCAGAAAATGCAATAAAGTGCTGGAGAGCACTCAGACAATCACACGCAGGTACAGTGGTGATTAACAGAAAACGCAAACCAGTCACCGTTCACCTCATTCTGCTTCTCACATCAGGTTTTTTTGGATTCATTTTGCTGCCAGATGTACTAGACAGTATGATTAAGGCATCATGTAGGACTGTACAGCATGTCCAGACATTAAGGGATAGCACAGTGATGTTCAAAATGCATTAAAGACCACTTTCATTGTGGGTTCTACATATACAATAAGTATCAAGGTTACATCAATGCTGCATGCTTAATACCACTTTTATTTGAGAAATAAAACTGTGTTTTTGAGAGTGTGTCATACATAGGCTGTTATTTTTTTAAAACTGTCTTTATATTCAACATTTTTACAAATGCATGTATATTTAAACAAACTACATCTGTTTTCATATGTATTGCCATACAGTGAAATGGATTACACAATAAAAACACTCCACTCTATTTCTAAAAGAGACATCATTAACCCCTTGTATTAGTCATACTTAAATCACTAACATCACAGTTTAATTATTACTTTTACTATAGTGAACATTGTTAACCCACTTTCCTGGTTTGACTCTTCAACCCATCTATAGTAGTACAGGATAAAACCCTGATGCTTGCTAAAATACACACACTCATTAACTGTATATATGACATATATGGCACATATGATACATAAACTAATCGATTACATATATACACAAATATTCAGACTGTATGTAAGTAAGATATACACTAACTGTATTTATGTATCTGATATAAACAGTCATCGACTGTATATATGATAAACACACATTGAGTGTATATATGAAATATTTGATATATACACTATTTGACTGTATGTGTCATGATAAAAAATGGATATTGTGTTCACTCTGGGTTCACTCTTTCATGTTCAGGTTCATGTAAACCCTGTGAATAAAGTCATTATGTTCCTAAAAGTATTAAATACATTTTTATGAGCTTATTTTGTCCCTATAGCATGCAGCTATAACAGAATGCACTGTTTTTAAAAAGAAAAAATATTCTGGATCAAATTTATAAAATAAATTAAACAATAATAATAATAAACTTTGGCAAATTATCATGATTAACTGCACAAAATAATGCGATTAATCCTGATGAATTATTTTAACAGTTTGACAGCCCTACTCGGCTGCCACCAGTGCAACAAATTTAAATGAAACACAAGGAAGAAATTGGAAGCTTAATGTTCACAATTAAAATGGAACTGAATAAAAAGCAGATTCTTTTCCTCACATGAGCAAAAGTAAAAGTATCATTTGAAAATACCCAGGAAATGACTAATTTACCAAAACCTCGTCTATAGAACAGAGTAAATGGAACTAGTTGTGACCCACTGCTCGTGACCAGAGATCTCACTAGTTTAATAGAAGGCTAAGATTCACCTCAGTCTGCAGAATCTGGCTGATAAAACACAGTCAGAGTTTGAAACAGTTTGCTTAACATGAGACAAATATTTTGATGGGCCCCCCAATGGAACCAGGTATTTCACACACTGATTAGGATCTATGGATGCTCATTTAAAAAAGAGGTCAGACACTCAAGTAACTGGCCGTTAGTTTCAGAGCATGTAAAATTCGAAAGAAATTGGCAAGAAATTTGAAAGAAATTGAACATAAACATGAACACTGTCTCATTCGAATACAGCAATGAGAAAATCACACAGCAAGATGACTGTGTGCACATACTTGTACTGTTTACAAAGGAAATTTGAAAAAGCATTCATATACAGAGATCACTAAACTCACTAAACTAAAATGTAAAAAATCATTATTTTGCAGGGCATGGATAGGACTGGGTAGGGTCTCACAGAGTCCATGAGTGCATTACAGATAGTGTAGAAGAAATGCAATGATCATGACCTACTTTTACTCGCTTTTTTCTTCCCAATTTTCTCCCCAATTTGGACATCTCCAAGTCCATCCACTAGCTAGGACCCGCTAGTCACACGATACCACCAACACTGGGAGGGTCAAGGCCAGTACATGCTTCTTGATTCATGTGGAGCGCCACCACATCTTTTCAAATTGTCACTAATGTAACGTCACTCAACACGCTTGGAGGAGAACACTATTTCTGTTATGTCAGCTAACAGATGCCCACATTACCTAGCGTCATGCTAAATCATGGGGGAAGATGGGGGCATCCTACCCACACTCAGAAAGAGCAAGGCCAATTAGTCTCCTGGCCAGAAATGACTGTAGCATCAGTGGGGATCAATCTCATGGTTTCCCAGTGATTGGGCCAATGTTCAGCCAGCTACACCACCCAGGAGCCATTGTTAGCCTCTGAAGGCTAAAGCTCAGGCAGTGTGGGCTAAATAGTAACAATACTTGGTGAAGGTGTAGCACCAGCATTCAAATACAGTGTGAGTGCACTTACCTGCCTCATGTTATTTACATCACAAAATTTCAACATGGCCACAGTAACATTGATAACCTGGTCAATTCTGTCTTTTCACTCAAGATATCATTTCATTGTAAAGTTCATTCGTTTTAGCATGAACTTATTTGACAGTACAAATAAGAAACATTACTGAGGTCTTGTTGGGAAATTCTTTAATCCCCCCTCAAACCCCCTCCTACCTTTGAAGTACCTAATGATCTTACCGTCGTTAGACAGACCTGATCAGACAGAGCTGTTCAAATATGAATGTTCATCAATCTATAATTCATTAAGCCTTTCTTTTATTCCTGTTGGCAAAGTCAAAGCTTTTCAAACAGTTTGATTTAAAGCTGCCCTTATCTACTCAGAACAGTTTCCACATCACTGTGTGTTTTCATCTCGCCACCATGAACATTTTAATCCCCGATTGAGGATGACTCTAATGCTCTGGTTGGGGCAGGAGTGGCTAATATGTCCAGGCCGCTGGATGACAGCTCAAGGGCACGGAGCCTCGTAAAGTGAAGGTGGATCGCTGGGGGTTGGGGCGGGGGTCTACGAGGAGGGCATAAAGGTGCTGACTCGGAGGGAAAGCGCAAAGACGGCCAAGGAAAAATACCAGGCACTGCAGTATTTTCTCAAATTGTCATATCAAGCTGAGTAGACGATCAGTCTGCTTGTTGGTGAGACGGAGAGTTGTGGAAATCGAAGTAGCAGCTACATTTTTCATCTGGGATTTTGCCTTCACTAATCAAATGATCGGACATCAAAAGGGGGTTTAATATGATTCAATTCGAAAATAAACTTTTAGGTGAATTGCCCAAGACACAATACTTGCCCCAACTCTCTCTGAGTGGGTGGAATGGTCCTCCCTCTCCCCCATCACTCAGTGTGATGTTAGCCTCTAACGACATCTGCTACCTGATGTACCAGTAAGTGTTCTCCTCCAAGCGTGTTGAACTGTTCAGTGATGCAGTGTTAGCAGAAGTTTAAGAAGATGTGGTGGCTCTTCATGTATCTTGGAGAAACCTTCACCCTCCCTGCTTCAGATGCTACTAAATTGGTGAAAAACATCTAGACAGTCCTCATTTTGGCTCGATCCCACCTCCAACACAAAGGGAAAGGGCTAAAATGTGGAAGGTCTAGAGGGCTGCAAACACTAGAACAATGTTTCTTCAGGACTCTCCAGGTGGTCCCTATTTTTGCTTGATTACACATAGAGACAAAGCCTAGACCTTTTGTTGTGATGGGGAGGGTCATTGTTCTAATGGTTAAACACTTCCTTTTCATACAAAGCAGAATGATGGCTTTGCCTTTGAAACACATCACTGTTGTCTGCTGATAGTGTGTAACCAGCCATCTCTGGCCCCCTTTCGAAACTGTCCAGGCGATTTATTTAGGTAAATGTGCGATCAATACTAACTAAGAAAACTGCTGCAGCAGCGGCGGCCTCCCTGCCTAACCCCCCATTACCGTCTGCAGAAGACCATCAGGACAGCTAAAGGTCAGAGCGGCCCACAACATGAACAGCTTTTGGAATTCTCTTTTCAAGCTTTTATTTGAATTTTTGTAGACGTAGATCATAAAAAATTGGATTGATTTAACAAATCAGCCTATACTGCCATCAAGTCATTAAAGAGGGTGTCCATAATCCAGGCTCTGACTGGCCGTCCATACCTACAGTGATTACAAATCCAGGACCAGAGCATGACCATATCTAGACCCTGAATCCAGGTTCTGGTTCTGTAAATTGTAATCACTGGTTGTCAGCTGACCTGTTGATGAACTGACTGGCCATCCAGTTTACAGCAATAACAAAATCCAGGACTGGAAATTGTTCAGATTTGTCCAGTCTCCGGTCCTGGATTTGTCATCACTGAAGGTATGATCCTGGATGGCCTCTGAGAACCTGGAATGAAGACCACATTGCTCTCTAGTGATAAAACCACAGGACAACTGATATCTCAGTCTGGCTCTAGTGTAAATGCATATCACATCAATAAAAAACTGGAACTGAACAAAAACTCTTTTGTTATATCAGAAAACAGAGAAAATAGCTGAGGCCAATACAAATGAGTAAATATCGCAGCAGCCAGGGATCGGGGCCGCAGAAATGGAGCATCCCCCTCACAGCGGTGGTCCTGGTGACCGCCCGTGGCTGGGTCCGGTCCTGACCGTGGTGTCGTTGTTTGAGACCCCCGAAAGGCAGGGCGTCCCTGATGGCTTCGCTGTGACAGACACAGTCGCAGCTCCAGGTAATTAAAGCAGTGCTGTTTGGAGAGCCTAAGGGTGGTATTTGTGTGTGTGTGTGTGTGTGTGTGTTGGGGGAGGGGGTGTTGAGGGGGTATTCTTTTTTGCCCGCCCCGAGGCCTCCACAAAGCCCAAATGCAAAGAAACCCCAGCGCCCAATTTGCTCTCATGAATATTAAGCACAGGCCGGCGAGAAAGTTAATGGACCCCCGCTCATCGGCAATTATGTAAAGACGGTGACATCGCTGTGATGTAGAGAGAGGTTACAGCCCTACAGCACGAGAACCATCAGAAACACACACTCTCTCTCTCTCCGCTTCTTCTTCATCTCTCTTTCTCCTCCCTCTCTCCCCCCTTTCACTCTGACTGCTTTACCCCCTCCCTTTCTACTTCTCCTGTCTCCCTCCCTCCCGCTCTGTCTTCTTTTCTCTCTCCTCCCTCCCTCCCTCTCTCTTTTCCTCTCTGTCTCTTTCCTCTCTCCCTTAACATTTTTTCTCTCTCTCCATTCCTCCATTTTCTCTCTTTTTGTCTTTTTCTCTCTTCCTCTCTCTTTCCTCTCCCTCCCCATCTCTCTCTCTCTCTCTTTATCTTCTCTTTCCCACTCTCTCACCAGCCTTTCCCCGCATCTCTCTCTTTCCCCTCCCATTCTTTTCCTTATCAGTCTTACTCTCTCTCGTCATCCCTCCATCTTCTCATCCTCTTCTTCTCTCTTCCTCTCTTCTCTTTTTTTCTTTTTCTCTCCTCCTCTCATTTTCTCCCTCTCTCCCCACTTTTCCTCTCTCTCCTCCTTTCTCACTCTCTCACCTCCCTCCCTCCCTTTCTTCTTTTCTTTCTTCCTTTCTTTATCTCTCTGTTTCCTTTATCATTCTCTCTGTCTCTTCATCTTCTCTCTCTCTCTCGTTTTTTCACTCGTTTTCTCCCCCCTGTGTTCCTCACTCTCTCTCTCTCTGTTTTTCCTCTGTCTCTTCTCCCATTCTATTACCTTTCTTTCTTTCTTTCTTTCTTTCTTTCTCTCTGTTTACCTTACCATTCTCTCTCTCTCTTGTTTTTTCACTCTAATTTCCTCTCTCTCTCTCTCTCTCTCTCTCTCTCGCCCTCTCTCTTGCCCCCTCCTCCTTTCGTGTCTTAAGTGAGACAATCTGAATATCATCTAAACGGCGCCGGAGCAAATGCTCATTTACAGCGTCCCTGCGGTCGCGCTAACGAGATCAAACGGCCACTGCAGATCTGAATCAATTACGGCGGCGGCGGGATGTTGACGTCTGAATCCGGCCTGAGATGAGGAAGCGTTCGGCGGGAGCTAAATGAGCCTCCCTCGGCTGCCGCTCGCCCCGGACCCGCCGCCCGCTAATGCCTCATCAGCTCACGTGCTCACGGCCCACTGTGCACCATGAATATATGAATTGATACGCACTTGATTTCTTCTCTTGGGTAACACATTGTTTCGCAACATGCTCATGCCACATCGTTTCTTTCCGCTAATCCCTGAATGGAAGCATTTGTAAGAATAACGAGGGGCTTAGAATGTGCTCTACCGCCTGTTGATGGCAAAGCAGTAAAAAAAACGTGTGGCCACGACTTAATAAGGAGTGGGAACAAGATCATTAAAGGGCCCATATCATAAAAAAAAAAATTCCCTCACTTTTTTAAATAAAAAAGCTTGATGTGGCAAGTAAATATTGCTTAAGTTCCACATATAGAAGTGAAGCAGAAAAAAACAGCTCGTTGTGAATTCATTGCTTTTCTGATGACAAAAAAAACCAATTCGTTTGCAATTATTGGCAGATTACATCAAGTTTAAGACACAATACACAGTAGCCAATCAGAGCCGTGGTCATTTACACATACCAGGTTTAAAGGCACAATAATAAAACAACCTGTTTATTTCTAAGGGATAAAGAGAGAATGGAAAATGCAAAAATGAATCATGTTTTGGTGCAGAAATGTCATAAGAGGATCCCCAGAAAGATAACAGAATGTTAAGAAAATGTAGGATATGAGCCCTTTAAGTGTTAGTCTTAATTTAATGAGGCCTGGAAATGAGATTATTAAGTCAAATACCTAAGTAAGTGTAAGACAAACAATTTTTTTAGGAAATATTACAACATTTGTATGAGCTATTAGGTACATTAGCCTTGTAGCTTCAATGCAAAAGTAAAGAAGAAACACCAGATATATTGGGTAAAGGGGAAATTATATATATACAGATATTGTAAATATATATATATATATATATTTCTTTAAATTAGACTCTAACACAAAATACGACCCGAATGGTCCCGAGGTCAAATGTTCTTTCGGGTCAGATGATGAGACTCACTGCCCCGCTTAAGGCTACTCAGCTTCAAAAGACATGCCCCCCAGTGCCCCACCCCCACCCTGACACCCAGCCCCTTCCCACCCGCCTCACAGGCAGATTTTCTCCATACTGAGCTTGTTTCTGCTGCAGCACCTCCCCATCTTCATATTTACATCACCTTTCATTTAGACAAGCACCTCAAAGTGACAGGAATAATACAAAATGACATCAACCAATATTCATAAAACAACAAGAGTATATTAATGAATGAATAAATTCTGCTAAATACATCTCAGCATTCAGCCATATTTTGGGTTGCATTAATTCATTACATTAATAAATCCACTGAAAGCCATTTGACATCCAAATGAACCTTTTTTTTACCTTGTTAATTCATTTCCCTGGTCATGTCAAGCACAATTCATCAGTTCATATAATGTAAAGACTACGTTCTTGTTTTTCCATCTTCCATGTAATGACCTTTCCTCACCCCTCTCAGTTTTGATTACATCACCGTGCACCAGTGGGCGGGGCAAAATAACAGTAACCAACAACACCATGCTTCACCACCCACATCCCAACTAGTATTGAGAGAAAAGACCCAGCTAGCTTAGAGACCCCCACTGACACCACATTTCAGAAATATATCACAATACAAAAGGTAAATCCGATTCACGATGGGTTTCATCAACACTAAAAAACAGCTAATAAGCCAGATGTAACTTGCTTTGTTCTTCTTCTTCCTTTCACACCTGCACTGCAACCCTGAACTTCTCTAGACTTTATATGGACGACCTGTAATGCAAATGTCAGAATCAGCTGAACATGAAACATTCCAGTTCTCTGGGACAAAGTCTGTGTAATGTCCGATTGCAACTTTGTGTGAATTGTCCAGAGAATTCACAACAAATGGGTGGATGTGCTGGTGTTACCATGTGACTGGGGCAAAACCAGAAGAAAACAAATATCCGAGAAGAAGAATGGTTGTTTCATGAAAAAGTCTAAACGGAGAGGCCACGAGAGTCAGGAGCTTCTGTCAGGAAGGCCAAAAAGGTCAGACAAATTCAAGGAATGGCATGAGACTTGTTTTTTATGACCAAATTATGAACCAGCTATGTGAAAGCATCATCTCCCGCCTCCTGCACACTCCTCTCTTTACACGACATGGACAATCTCCTACTGTGTGGTACAGCTTTAAAAGGGCAAATTTTACAAAAAATAGAGTAATACTGTAAAATGGAAGGTGGATTTCTGTCTGGTCACTGTAGCCATTTTCACTTAGAAACAAATATGTCCCAAGAATCTGGTCCGGACGTTGTCTAAAGTTCATTTGTGAAAACGGCTACACTGTTGTAAATGAGAAAGAAATGTATTTACCATTCGGCAATATTATCCTATTTTCCTATTTACTCTATATTCATTTGTTATACTATTCTATTCTGCAATATTGCCAAGTAATATTGAAATATAAGTCATTTTTTTTAATTCTGACATAACATATAATTTGTTGTTTTTAATGCTTTGAAACATTACATTTGTTACTAAATAAAAAGGTTGTGTAAATGTACTCAGGATTAATTGAATTAGAATTGCATTTTCAGCACCCAGCAGCATTCATCGTACTAATGGAAGTTGAATGTCCCAATACCACTACAGTGACATCAATCATCATATTATATTAGCAATGCACGATCATAATCAGCATAATCTTTACTCCAAACAAATGATTGGAAATTGGGCCAATTTATCGTTTTGATTTTGTTGTCATTTAATGGCATAAACAGCCTGAGCCAGGTAAGAGCACCCGGACTGTGTCTGAATGTTGCTGTTACACCTTCACTGCCATTCAGATTTTTGAAGCCATAATAAAAAAGCCACTGTGTTTCAGTGCATAAACAAAACGATTCTAATCAGATGCCTATATTTCATAGATTTCAAACAATTTCTGTGAAACAGAGTTATAGATGATTCCATAATAACTACCTCCAATTATGATGCTTTTCACATCATAATTGGAAATACGAGCTGCCATTTCCACTGCGCCAAAATTTCATGACGAACCGACCAACAAAAAGATGTGTCAAGAAAAGCATCTTGGTACATCAGCGCCCGCTGAAAGTTCAGAATGTTTTAACTTCTCCTGTAAAGGTACTTTTTTGGAGATAAGAGGTTTCGTTCCAGCAGTGCCTATTGAAATGAATTTCCAAAAAGAATATATTCAAAAACAATGACCAGATCTTGCTGCTCAAAAAGCTATTCATAAACAGCTATAAATAGATATTTACGGTACATTTTTTAACCATTTTCAATTTCTCATTGTTCCCAAAATACTTTGATTCTAAATAAATTGTGGGAAAAAAACACTGGGAATAAATGATCAGGTGTAGTGGCTGAGTTTATACTGTGTCAGGTATTATTGGATAATAATTTAATATGACGTGATTGTAACATTTTGGCCAGGTATCTTTTTCTTTCAGTTTCGCACTTGACATACATATACTGGGCAAAAGTCATTTAACATTATGCATTTAACATTCTACAGTAAATAGTGAAGTTATGTTCAGTATGTCAGTGTGTTCTTGTGGAAGTCCAGTATTACTGTAGTTTCATCAGAAACCTGGTTTGACTCGATCAGTCCTTCATTA
>JBBPCZ010000037.1:15896299-15906861 GCA_037974445.1 Brycinus macrolepidotus | reverse complement strand
CTGCTTCTGTAGTACCTCCAGTCACATTTGTATTTTCAAGGTATATTTTCTTCCAAAATAGTCAAATGAAATCTGATCGTGGTTTCATGATGATGTTCTAAATCATTCCAAGTGAATGACAACTTAGTCAGTGATCTGAACTGGAGTCTACCGACTCGAAGCAGTGGGAAAAAGTGAAACGGAAAGATGAAATATGCTTTTTTTGTTCTTGTGTGTGTGCTTACCATACAGTTACACCTTTAAAGTAGTAGGTGGGGGACCTCATTCCAGAAACAACATCCGTTTATACAGTCAAGAGGAAATCCTCAAATACAACAGCCTCACTTACGGGTGCCTTTTCATGAAATTTGTGTTTTTTCATTACAAAAGCAGTGTTTATGATTCCTAATGTGGTGTAATAATTAGTGGTGTCTGTTCCTGGGTGTAATATTAAGTCCTGTGTGTTTTGCGTGTGGCAGGGTTTCCCAGGAGACTCTTGTGTGGACTTATGGGGACACGGCAGGTCCTGTTAATCTAACTGAAGAAGGCTTCGCAGTGATGAGCGGCTCCTCCATCAGTGTCAGGTGTGTGTAGTGTATGTGAGTGAGAGAAGAAGAAAAGGTCTGTGACAGTGTTTTCAACTTTATGTGTGCAGACCCCATCTGATGTGTGTTTGTGTGTGTGTAGGTGGCTTTGTCAGAGGAAGTCCTCTTGTGGTGATTTAATACCTCAAGGTCTCGGCGATCCTGACTTCTTCTTTGTTATTGAGGTCTCCAACAAGTATGTCCACTTATTTCAGATTCTAATTTTGTTTTGTTTTCACTTTAGAAACACACTACAAGCAATATTCTGTTTAAATTTAGAAACAGATCTTTAAACAGTCCATCTGAGTTAGTTTGTTCTCCGTGTGATGAGCTCTTAGAAGATCTAGAGAGTGTCACTGGGGTTATTGCTGAGGGTTGGGTTTACACCCAGAAGTCTGTGTCTCCTTAGGAGACTGACTGAAGTCAACCACTCTGAATGGAACTAGGATTGGTCAGTCATTTCGAATTGTGTTACTATTTGGAAAGAAGATATTTTGAAAGGAGAACATGCTTAATGGATAGGATTTAGATAGGATTTTCTCTGTGGGGCCAGTAGGGCTAGCCAGATACACTCGTCCAGCCACGTCCCTCCCCCGCTTGCTCTCTCCTGTGCGTCGCATGAACATCACAGACGTAAGATTCGACGGCCGTGTGCCACTTTGTAGTGACCAGGAGCAAGTCTGTCATTTTAAGGATGGATATTCTGCTTTTCTGTGTGTGTTTGTATGCGTCCAGGGAAACTAACAGGAGCACGACGTGTGCGCATGCTTTGCGTTTTGAGCTGCATGTTCGTGGATTTCCTATAAACCCATTCAGAGCTCTGTTGTACATGATGGTGAGGAATTCATAGAGTTACACCAAAAACTTTTACAAAATATAATGGTCCATCATTAGATTAATATACTTTAATTGATATTGTATGGATAATGTTATGTACATGTTTAGTAAAAGATCTATCAATCATCAGAATGAAAGAAGCACAATCAATGTTTGAAAATATCTCTCTAAACCCGGCTCTGTGTTTCCAGATCTCCATCAGCATCTTTACATTCTTCATAGAATGTTATACTGTGTATAACTGGTGCGGGCCGGGCCGGAAAACCACCTGCAGCGAGGACAAGAACGATGTAGACCAGGGTAACTCAGCTACTGCCTACCTTTATCTGTGAACCCCCAAACCCCCCCTCCCCCGACACACACACACACACACACACACACACACACACACACACACACTCATTCAGCAGCCAGGTGGCAGTCACAGGATTAAATGACAGCAGATTGCTCTGGTCAGATTTTATGTGTAAGAATAAATATATAATGGAGGATAACCGGCAGCATCAGTTTGCATATTTTTCACATTTTTTTAAGAAGAATTTATTTTTTAAGGTCATTAAAAAAGGATCAAATGTTCACCTATTGGTCTAATTTCCAGATTGGTTTTAAAGGATAAAATGTTATGTTTAGATATGGGACGCAGATTAAAAGACCAGTTTACAGAAAAATCAAATCGAATAGTTAATCAATGTGTCGGACGTTTTGCACTGGTTTGAGTTTATGTCACCCAAAGTCTTTTTAGAATATTAGACTTGTAGCTCCAGTGCAAACCTAAAAAAGCACATTTCAGAAACCAAACATGTCCTGTAAAGGAAAAGTTCACCAAAATGTGAAATTTACCTTCATTTATTTTTGTCTGCAATTTTTCACTGCTTTACCACAAATATAAAGATATTACTTTCAGCACAAAACCTTGTATCTAGATTGTTATTTTTCATTTTTGACATAAATTGAAAATACCAGCTGTCTTTTATATTGTTTCAAATTTTCATGAAGAACAAATCAATAGTAACGCTCCAAAATGTCTTTGAAAAACCTCAGGTTACAATAATTTACACTGAAAGTGTTACAGGGTACATATATATTGTACCATCTGACCACATAGTCAACAGCACTGGCCAAAACCAACCCTGTGCCGCCCTCAGGCATTCATCCATAGAACCCCATGGACTGCGGTCCAGAGGACACCCTTACAGTGAGAGTGTACAGTAGTGATGGTGAGACAGAGTGACTGCTTACTGCCTTTTACTGTCAATACTGAATGTTCTGACTGCAAATAATGTCAATATGTATCGTCTGTTCACTATATGGGGCAGAAGGGTCAGGGGTCATTTTGCAGAATCATGACTACACAGTATATATATGTATATATATATATATATATATGTATGTATATATATATATATAGATATATATCACCTCTGGGGTTTATGTATACATAAATAAACATATTTATTGAAATGCTCCATTGTAGAGAAACTTGCTGACTGTTCAAAGTGGTGGTGAATGAAACCAGACATCTGAGTTTAATGCCTCAAAAATCACCCTCAGAGAAAATTATTTACATTAAATGGTTATGAATACATTGTCTGATGCCTGAGACATTGTTTACGTAATTAATTTAAGAAGGTTATGACTCAAAAGATATATTTTAAAATATTTTGATAGTGCAGCCTGCGTGGGGCATTGTAAGAAATAAAAAAGCACCTAAAAACTTTGCATTCTCCACTATTTTAAAATGACTAACATCACAAAAGACAGATTTACTGGTGGTTTTGGATAGTAAATAAAAGATTTTTTTCATTTTTGTGTTGTAATCATCACGACCCTTGGTTCCTATCCCTACTCAAGTGTCTCTACAATACAATTGAGTTGAGTTGTGATTGAGTTATGAAGAAAATTTAAATTCTGTGGAATTCTACAAGCTCATCTGAAAACCTCCCTTAACAGCTATAACTCCTGCACATACTTTCTTCTGTCAGTTTTTCCAGGCATTCCTCAAAGACACCCCGCCATGCAGGACGTCCCAGAGGCTTGTGATGCCTCAAATCCATCCAACTCCTTCCAGAGCGACAAGACTGGGTTAAAGCTTGGCTGAAAATGAACCATTCTACGTGTAACCTTTCTATCTTTTGTCTTGTTCAAATACAGCTGTTTTTCTCACTTACTTACTTTTCTTACTCTTGACTTCAAAGGGTTAAACGAAAGGGATCTATTCGAAATGAAGCAAATCGTGTGGGTGGTGTCTATCCCTCTTTGATGATCTCTGAAGGTCCTTCTATTCGTTTCTGCTGGGTTGTGCTGAGGTGTGTGTTCCTGCAGGCCTACCCAAAAGCCTCAGAGCTCCACTCCTGCTCAGAAAGCAACAGAGACGTTTCATTTGGGCGAGCACGCGTCACTCACAGGACACCTGCCGCGCTAAAAAGGCTGTAACCGTTTACATAAGAGACAAGCATCGCCAACAAGCCGCCCCGCCGCAGGATGACAGGAGAGTTCTCATTAGTGGACTGCATGTCCTCATGCCAACGAGGCAGGCTTGTTCTGCCAAGTCATCAAAGCTGCGGATAAATACTCCCGGAGCCCACGCGGCTAGCCCCGTTCTGTCAGCCGCCACAGAGCCCGGCATATTTCCTCCGCTTTTCTGGGCCAACGTGACACTAAGCCACGTCGGTGGAGAGGGATATGAAGGCTGACAGCCTCAGCGAGCCCCGGCTCATCCGCTCCAGGGTGACTCCGAGGAGGAGGAGGTGCTGGGACGTGGGAGGTGCTCGCAAATGACACTTCTTTCTGTCTATGTGGACTTTAAGCTCATTATGGAAAGATGCCTGCTGAAGGTGACTTTAAGAGAATAACTACATGCAACATGATATTCGACAACATTTGGCTAAACTAAAGTAACAAAAGAAACTAAACTGTCTTTATTCCTCAGTTAATAGTCTCAAGGCTTCTTATTCAGTAACTCTAATCAGTTACTCAGTAATTACTATGGATGCATTATATATTGAATCCAATTTTCTGCATAATTCAGTGGCTCCGATCATTCAGAGTGTGAAACGGTTCATTGTAGAGAAACACCAGATTTCTTTACATGGTGAATGGAACCAGAGGTTGTGATGCCTACAACACAAATGCCACTTTATTTACCTTCCAAACCTACCAGTGAACCTACACCTGTCTTCTGTGTGTTAATATGGAATGTTGATGATAGTAGAATAGTGACAAATCTGAAAAATATGTTTTTCCTTGGAGATGACTTTGTCTCATCACACCTTGCATGTGCCTCCATTGAAATATAGTTTTTCAGACTCAAAACTGGTAAACCAAAGTCCCAGGCATCAGGCTGCATATTCATAACCACTTCATGTAATAGTTTGCTTTCAAAGCCCTTAAATGCTTCAGACGTCTGGTTACCATTCACCCTCACTGTTTACAGTTCTGACTCTGTAATTTTCTTCTTTCTACATGTTTCATCTTTTTACTTATGTGTTTTTCACAGATGACTTTTATGGCTCAAAAACACACTACTCGACCGTGTAAAAGCACCCATAAATAAGCCATAAAGAACCACTCAAATAAAGTTAATGGTGTTTAGATATAGTGGCGGCTGTAGATTGGTAAAGGCGTGCTCAATGCCTGATAAACAGCGTGGCTGATGAGTGTTGTGACAGAAGTGTAGCTTAGAGCAGTTCTGTCCTGAGCTTGACCGCGAAACAACAGAACTAGATGCACTGGCTAAACTGGGTGACCATAGAGACAAGCTGGTGCACCATCAAGGGCTCTTTATGAATATAC
The DNA here is from genome assembly GCA_037974445.1 of Brycinus macrolepidotus. NCBI lineage: Eukaryota > Metazoa > Chordata > Actinopteri > Characiformes > Alestidae > Brycinus > Brycinus macrolepidotus. The sequence goes on along the minus strand of JBBPCZ010000037.1, from coordinate 15,901,669 downwards.
AATACCAATTCACACTGGAGCATTGCATACACCTCCAGTTAAACCCAGTATCTAGGTGATGATAACTGTAAGGCTGTACTGAACTGCAGTGTTCCTTGATGATATGTGTTGATGTGATGTGAAGTTGAGTCCAAGGACAAAACCGTGTACATTTTCAGCCTATGCATTGTCTTTATTCACAGATGTAAAAAAGATCATGTAGAATGTAAAGGCCCAGAATGTCCTGATGGGTGTCTATCAGTACATTCACATCTCAGAGAGTGGAATTCAGTATTAATGTAGTACAAACAACCTGGACTGTACCACTGTCTTTATTGTCGAGTCTGAAAGTCACATGACCATGTACTACAAATTCGACACTTCAGGTCATGGGATGTGAACACATTTTTGAGAAAAGCAACATATCTCATGCCATTGCTTCTATATCCAGATCATGGCAGAGTGCAGTGTGGGAGAGTGGAGCACAACCTAACACATTTTTGGGGGCTTTTTTGCAGTTTAAAAGCATTTGAGCAGGAATGAGGGTTTTACCCAACTGATTTTCATATTGAATTGAATGTACAACTGTTTTTATGGCACCTACTGTTTGCGAACAATTCATTTGAAAACAGTGAGTACAAATGTCCTATCTTACTCCACTGACAGGCCTAAATGTAAAAGGGGCTAGTTGTAACAGTGACCAAAAAGCCTGGTGAATTAATGCAATGGCAATTAATTCAAAAGAGTTTTTTGTTGTTTGAATGATCTAAAAAATACATATAAATATGAGTAGTGAAAAGAGTTTAGATAAGAGTTTATATATTAATACAAACATGGCATTGTGAGAACTACCCCGCTTATGAGGCGGCCACACTTTTTCCACTTAACCAGCTTTCAGAGTCGTTTAGACTCTTCAAAATAACTAAACAAAAAACCAAGAGCGATTAAAAAAATAATGATTAAAAAACTCTACTCAGCAAACAGAAACCATGTATAATGAAAAACGATACATTTCAGGCTAAATCTAGAGAAATATCTGTCAAAATTCACAGATGTGATTGCTATGAAAATATCGAAAATCTCCTATTACCTTCATAAAACATTCCTATTATATTTTACCCTGCTTTAGATTGTGACCCAAACAAAAACACCTGCCACCTCTAACCACTTGTCTTAACTTCTATTACTTTGTGTGTGGAAACCACATGTTCACTTTTATCACACTTTTAAGTCACATGTATTCAAAGCAGGGGAACATATTTCCCAAGAAAGCAACTACCTTAATTTTACCTTCACACATCAGTTCAAATGGACCTCCCTTCACCAATAACACAAACAAACTGGAGGATGGCTTCATTATGCAGCCTGGAACTTGGAAGTTATGTGTGCGCATTAATAGCGAGCCACAAACTTGTTTAAGTCGCTTTAATCCACAGGACAGGAACGCATTTCCTACCGAAGAGGCATTCGTTTTGCATTTATGGAGTGATTAAAATCTCTCGGTGACAGCTTCATCAGGATCAATCAGTCATCCCTGCATGCCTGCCTCTCCATTCTAAATGAGACGCCTAAAGACGGCTGACAACCGTTCAGCCTCTGCGCTTGGAATCTTTAATCATTAGAATACGCGGCCCCTCGTGAATTAGCAGGCACTGTCACGCCCGCCCTGCACTGTGAATATGCAAAGCCCCCGGGTTGCTCCAGTAAAAAAAACCTGCACATTAGGGCAATGTCGCTGGATAGTTATCACAATATTGGTCTTTCCAGTACTACCACAGAAGGCTGGAATATACAAATGGACCTTCTAGACAAGCACTATGAGTATCCAGACCCATCGCAGCTCCAGAAGAGTTTCTGTGGGCACTCGGAATCAAGCAAAAGTGAATTATTGCAAAATATTGCATGTTTTATTATTGCTTCATCATGCATTTTTTCATTTTTAAAGAGTCCATAACCTAGCATTTTCTTTTTTCCCTCTGAGGTCTGCTTGTGACGTTTTTGTGATTGTGTGTGCCAAAAAACACTCATTCATTCTTACATGACTTACTTTATCTATTACACCGAAACAGACTCATTTTGTTACTGTACCTTTCAGAGGTTATGTAAATGACCTCTGTTCTGATTGGCTGCACTGTATGATCAATCTTCAAAAAGCAGCCCAAGCTGTAACACTCTTTGTAACTTCATAAATGGGCTTGACTAAACTGCTGTAGCTTCCATAGGAGAATATCTAGGTAAATGTTGTTTTTTGTGACATCACAAAAACAGTGAATTCAAAACAGGCTGTTCTTTCAGCTTACCATGTATGAACTGAGAATTGAACCATACACTTTGAAACTATAATGGTGTTTATGTACTACACTGCACTACTATATTATTATAATAATCATTATAATGTTATCACTGCTGTAGTTCATTGTGGTCCATTTCTATTAGTCTGTTAGTCATGAAACCTACACAAAGTCCTAAAAAAAAACAAAGGAACAAAAAAAGATGATGATATATTGCAAGGCATATCACAAATCCCAATATACAGAAATATAATCGCAATACTAATATTTGGTTCATATCGTGCAGCCCATGCTTTTTTATTTGGGTTTTCTTGTGCAGTCTGACGCTTTGCCCTATATTTGCACTGCTTATTAGTGTCCAATTGAGTGTGTATCAGATTTGCCCCGTGGCGCCACCTTGCAAAAACATCATCATCCTCTAACCCTCCCCCGTTAGCCAGGCCGTCTCTCCAAGGATGGGGCTTGTTGTCCCAATTAGGGCCACGTTTTAATCGAGGCACAGCGGCGAGGGCACTCCAAATGAAGAAGGGCCCTTCACAACAACTCTCCACCATATTACATGGAAAAGCGTTGGCCGTCTAATACCACAAAGCAGCGTTCAGAATTACAGTGCAGTCCAACGGACTGTGAAAACACAGCTGCATGGAGAATATGAAACTATCCAGCAACGCCTCTTGAGAATATGCGGAAAAGAGGCAAAATTGTGCGCAAATAAATCACATTAGTGCAGGAGAATTTGATGGTACAAATGAAGTGAAATATTAATTTTTAACACAAATTCACAGATTTTACTTAATTATCTTCATTAAGATGATTTAATAGTGATATACCATCAATACAAAAGCACTGATAGAACAAATTCATGATTTTATGACAATATACCATCCCCAATACTAGACCCTTAAGATGATTTAATGTTAATACACAGGCTCCACAAATGAGTTTCTCATCACTTTGCTTCTCAATACACATCATGTGACTGAAATTAAAACTCACCAGAACTTCTTAAACGACCCCTATCATGATAAAAAAACATATTTTCCTCACTTTTTCAAAATGTTTCAAAATGCAGAATTCACTCCCCAGCTCCCCGGCCCATATGGCCCATATTATGCTGCAACAGACAGTCTGTTTTTAATGACCTGTTTACATATAGCTATTTACATATATATCCATCTATTCGGCCTATTTATGCTGACGTTGTAAGGAGTGTTTGAGCTGCTTTTGTGAATGAGGTCCAACACAGGGCAGCCAATCAGAACAGAGCTCATTTAAATACAAGGCACGCTAACAAAAATAGCCTGTTTCATTGTAAGTGATTGTAAGAGAGGTCACGTAAATTGAACTGTGACTGTGTTTGGTGTATAAGAGCACACAAATGTCTAAAGTGGGGAAAAAAAAAACCAGAAAACAAAAACAATACATGAAAAATGAAGGCCATGGGCCCGTTAGAGGTCAGAATTATTATGCAAAGTTTTGCACGACCTTCCATAACGAATGTTTTCTGTAACCGGAAGCCTCCGGCATTGTTTCTGCAGGTCCGTCTGCGCAGCAGCACTTCCGGGGTCACCTGCCGCGGACCGCAGCCTCGCCAGCGCAAGAGCCACCGCACCATCCATCGTCCATTACAGGGGTTTCCATAGAGACCATGCAAGGAGTGGGCTGTGTAGTCAGCCAAATCATGAAAGCTGCATTTTGTAAGGCATCTACAGTGGGCTTCTCTCCCCTCACACACTCCAGGGAGGCACAGCAGCGCTCGCCATCCACCGGAAAAAGAAAAAACAAAAAACGTACCAGAAAACAGATCAATTAACTCTTAAAGTGCTTTGGCTGCGGAACAAATGGAACGGTACAAATGGGGCTCTATTGATCAAATGGACATTCTTTGAATGCTATTTTAAACAGACCTCATTCGGACACGGTGCACCAGGTAGCCATAATGAAACGACCCCGAAACGATAAGCAATTTGATCGATGCCACTGACCACCCCGTCCGAGAACAGGATCAAAAATGAACCCTTCTCCCATCGGAGAGGTTTAAAGGCGGCCACGCCACAAAGATGCCTCCCCACACATGTGTCCATCACCGCCACGCTACCTCCTTTGTGCTAAACAACCACTGCTTTAGTCCGAAACCTCAGCCTCGCAAAGCGGTTCTCCTGTCATCTTCACTTGATGCATCGCCATCACCGCGCCACTTTAAACCATCCTACATCCGTCTCCCTATAAAAACCTCCTAAATGCCCCCATTTTCTCCCTGGTTCCATCCTCTCCCCCCCCCCTTTCCACACCACCCCTCTCTCTCTATCTCTCTCTCTCTCTCTACCCCCCCACCCCACCATACACACCCTTCTTGATTTAGCCCAGCAACCAGGCACCCCTCTTTCAATGTCTCTCCATTTTAAAACCCACGGCCACATTTCGCCTGTTGTCGAGCTTTGGCGGAAACGCTTCTGGAGGTCATTCGCATTCGGACGGGCGTCCAACGAAATCAAGATTTGTTCAAAAAAAAAAAGCTCAATCAATAAAAATGAGGCGGTTGTTGGGATTTGGTGTTGAAAATGTTTTTCTTTTCCCCCTTCAATGCTTCTACTTGCAACATGGCGCATGTGACGCCATAAAAACAGAAATGGCTTTTTTCAACCCACCCCCCCCCCACCACCACCACAACGGTTGTTATTTTCTTCCAAAGAACACCGCTCAGGTTACTTTTGTGCTTTTTCATTACATTTTTTCCTTCTTTTATTCCATGCATTTTAACCAATGCACAACCCCTATAATTACATATATGCCACTATTCCAGAATGACCCTATTTATTTCTCTCCATCTCTACTGCACCTGCCATGCATTTGCAATTTCTAGGTAGCAGAAAAGAAAAAAAAGGAAGACTGCAGCCACCTTCGCACACACTTTGGACAGAAATGAAAACTACAATGACATGAATGATCTATTTAACAGCAATATATTGACGAGTGTGATTTGCATGAGCATGCATGAGCCTAGAACCTTGCAGAAAAACACAGCATCTCGATATAGGGGTCTCAAAGGGCCATTTTATTTTTGATTCCTGCAAAATTTTGATTTGGCTTTAAGAGAGGG
>JBBPCZ010000037.1:15850374-15861321 GCA_037974445.1 Brycinus macrolepidotus | reverse complement strand
TTCTGTAGAGCATTTATGAGGTCAGACACTGATGTTGGATGAGAAGGCCTGGCTCACAATCTCCATTCCAGTTCATCACAAAGGTGCTGGATGGGGTTGAGCTCAGGGCTCTGTGCGGCCAGTCAAGTTCCTCCACACTGAACTCATCCAGCCATGTCTTTATGGAGCTCGCTTTGTGCACTGGGACACAGTCCTGCTGGAATAGAAAAGGTTCTTCCAAACTGGGTCCACAAAGTTGGAAGCAAAATGTCTTGGTCCGTCGAAGCATTAAGATTGTCCTTGACTGGAAGTAAGGGGCTTAGCCCCAACCCTGAAAACAGGTATATATATTTATATATATTTATATATTTTGTATATATAGTGTATAATAAAGTGGTGGGGAGTGAGTATATATGAAATGCTGTGTCACTTGGTTAACAGCCTCTAACGGGTTGGGTTTTATACAGCTTTTATACAGCCTGGCTTTGATCATTATTGCCTGATGAGTAAGGCATGAGAATTTGTGGTGAGAAAAACTACTTGCTAGAGGGCACTACGAGCGAGTCCAAAAGTGAATGGGAGCTTAGGTGTCAAACTGTAATTTGTAAATGATTGATCATTTTTATACAGACAGATGCACTTGTTTTCCCAACACTGAACAGCTTAAAATATTTCATTACCTCTGTGACATTTTAAAATGCTGTTTTGCTCCAGTTATAGGATTTTTTAACTGTGACAGTACATTCAAGACGTCAGCTCGCCCACCAATCAGCATTCAGAGGCCAGAACACTGGCATTCTATTGCCCAAAACCTGTTTACTGTTAATAAAAATAAAATGAAAAACTGCATCCTTTTTTTTCTTTTTTTTTAGTCTTTATTTTAATTCTAAATTTAAAGAAAAATCCTGCATGAAAAACTAAAATATTTTAATGCATTTAGTGCTTCTAGCCCCATTTACCCTTCATTCAACAATGTGGTTCGTTTTCAACCATTTTTTGATGTAATGGGAACAAGAGAAAAAGGCCAGGCTCCTGTTAAACTGCCTCAACCCCTCTGTTATGCTGCTCTCTGTTGTTCTGATGCACAACTGCAGCCTTGTTCCTATAATACTGTGAGCTCTCATATCAATTTCTGACAAGAATTAAGTTCTTCACAGGTTAGTAAACTTACAAGACAAGGTTTTACATTCAGTCTTAGCAAAAATGGTTTTAAAAGTATGAGAAAAAGACTGACAAAAGTGGAATCCTTTTTGGTGCCATATAAAACCATTTGTAGAAGGTTCTTCAACAAAATAACATGCCATTTCTTCATCATAGTGAAGGACCATTGGGGCAGCTGGTGGTCTAGTGGTTAGGGAGTTGCCCCCTGTGATCAGAAGGTTGTAGGTTCAAATCCCAGGACTGCTAGTGGCACCACTGAGGTACCCTTGAGCAAGGTACCGTCCCCACACACTGCTCCCTGGGCGGCCCTCATTGGTGGCAGCCCCCTGCTTCACTTGGTGAATGGGTTAAACGCAGAGAAAGAATTTCACATTACTCACACTGTGTGTTCACGTGTGACTATAAGGGGCCGCTTCACTTTATTAAGACCCAAATGTTCACTAGAAAGTCTACTATTAGGTTCATTAGCTTGGAATTGAACCTAATATATCCCCAGATAAGGAGTTGTTTTTTACTATGAGTGACGACTATAAAAGGTACCGACTCTGTACCATCCTGCAGACTGCAAACATTCTGTGTGATGTGAACCCTCTTTGCAAACAGAATAGACAACAATTCGAGACATAAACGAGCTCGTAACCAACAGAGAGTGTTTCCTCTCCTAACTTTGAGTCAAGATTTTCTCTACAACATCTGTAATCTTCTGATACTACCAAATATATAACATCTGGCACAACACTGACCCCTCGAGTCCAATAGTATAATCTACTCTAATTGTTGTTTATTTCTCACTTTCACCAGTGCTCCCTCAGTAATCCCACTCAATCCTCATCCTCTGAGGCCATAGGATCTGAGATTGGAAAAAGAAAGCGGTTAAGGAATGAGCATCACACTGTTCCAGTTACAAAGACTTTAATTACACAAAGACTGTTGTGAAATGAATGAACGTACGCTAGTCAAACACATGACAGACCAAAACAGGAACTTGCGGTGTGGTTTCGTCACCCACTGTAGTGGTAGGCCACTGCTTCCCACACTCAGCCTGATATTTGATGTGATTCCTGGTATTTCACAAAGGGAGTCAGATCAACATCAACGCAAGATTACACATACATGGTCTTGGCAGTAGTTAAGTTACCTTTTTGTTCTTTTTTGCCTAATACAGTATATTGGCACATTAGAGTAACAGCTTATTACGTGGCTTGTATGCTATGAGGATGAGGATAACACACTGATATTTGACTATGAGCGATACATCAAGGCAACATGGATTATACCACTAGGGAAAAAAAAAACTAAGGCACCCTCAATATCACACTCATCTAAACCCCACTCTAAGCAGAGCATTGTAGCTCCTTTGTTGACCCTTTGAATCTATTAGAACTGTGCTTTGTATATTGAAATTCTCATGACAAACCTGATCCGTAAAATAACATCATATAAAAACGCAAAGCTGCACTGACTAATGCAGTCTTAGACTGTTTGGGTGGCCCACGAAGAAGCACGCCTTCAACAAAAGGAGGTATGAGAAGGGGTCCAGTATCAGAACAAGCTTTGCGCAGTGCTTCTAAAGCTTTGTGCTATCTTCTGAAAGCATTCTGCCCTGTTAAAGAAAGCCAGAGTAAAGATGATTCCCTTCCTATGCAGTGCACCTTATGAGAAATTCTTACCAAGTATCTAAACTCAGTGGCCATTTTATCGGAAACACCCTTTCAGCTCCTCTCTAGGCTGTCCATCAACGCATCAACGGATCACCACTGCCCAGATATTATTTGGGTGGTGGACTTTTGTCAGTATAGCAGTGATACTAGCATGGGTCTGAGCCTGGCCATGATATTGTATATTGATATATTGTACATATATATATATATATATATAAACTGTCATTTTTGTTTATTCTATTATACTGCTTCTACTTTCTTCTCTTCTTCTGTTCACTTTCCTGTTGTAACAAGACAAATTGTGGGACTAATAAAGGGTTCTTTAACTTATCTTATCGTCAGTGTTCCACCAACTAACCAAGAGTGACTCTGTGGTTTCTGACACAGAGTAGATAAAGGGCTAAAAAAAGGCTAACACAAACTGCACCAGCACGTGGGCTACTGTCTCTGTACACCAGCAAGGTGGAGCCGGTTCTATTAAAGTGGCCAACTGGAGTACACAGTGTGTATAAGCCCCCAGTAACACCGCGACCAAATATCTGGTCAACTGTGATCCTATGGTGGTCCCTCTGTACAAATGGACAGGCTAGTAAGGGTCCTGAAACTGCAGCAAATGGTGAACAGTGTTTAATTGTAAACATAGAAAGTGGAACTTTATGGTGGGTCTTTGCGATAAAACGCCCAACGAGTGTAGATATGAGTGTTTTTAATAAACTGGGTGCGTCTTTAGCACACCGCTTCAGTCAGTAAGATGTCAGACCACAAAACGAGAGAAAGAATGAATACGAGAGATGACACTACAGTGGTTCACATAAGAAAATGATTGCACCCGTGACTGACAAACGGTGCCTATGTTTTCACTGAAATGTTGGCGTGAACGGCGGCAGTCCGAAGTCATTTACGGAAGACGCAGTGTACCTTGTCAGAGTCCAGGAAACCACCCCACAGGAACAAACGCAATGATTACCATTAACCACCGCTGACTAACATCAGTGCTAAGTGAAGAGATCATTTGGATCCCTCACTACTGGCATTGAACCAGACTGGTTAATGGCATTTAACCAGCTCCTTCACTTAATACTACTTTGCCGTATGAGAACAAACGATATCTCTTCATTAGTGGAGTTTTTGTGTATGAATAAATAAAATAAGCCATTGAACGCTAGTCATAACATCATAAAACGATTCAAATAAAACAAAAGGCCTTAAATATCCAGAGAAAGTCACTCAGTTTACAGTACTGTACTGTAACATTCTACAAAATTACTGCATGTTTATGTTTTTCTGGATCCCCCCAGAAAAAAAGGCTAATACCATTTGTGTCAGTTTTGTCTAAAACACATGATCACAAAAAAAAAATCAAGTTTTAACACAGTTGATTTTGTCCCTTTGATCTTGATTAAATCACCATTTATGAAGGCTAATAAGCTAAAGACAGGCAAACAGTGAAGTAGTGAAGATAATCACTGCAAAAATGACAATATTTTAAGCACTGTACACACAGCGCAGTGGACTGTAGTGCAGCTGACATGTTAATGATTAGAGAATCAATCACGATGAGGCGGAGAATGAGTAGATATGATTAGCTACTACAGCCATATGCAAAAGTTTAAACCCTGGTCTCATGATGTTTTGTAATGTAAATGAGAACCAAATATGGCACTACTTTGCTCATTTTGATGCACAATTTCTATTTATTTAATCTTACATATTGTCACTGTTGAAACAAAACCTTGTATATACATTGTCATTTCTTTTTTTCTTATTTCACATTATTTGTAAACACCAGCCCGTCTGTGTCAAAATTCAGACCAACCGAAGTGGTTCAAAGTGACTATTTCACTTTTTCCTTCTCCTTAAAAGTTACTATGATGTGAAGCTTTGCTCTGAAGGCTGCAAGTCTAGAAAAAAAATAAAACCTGAAATGAGCCCTAACTTTTGAACAAGCCACATTTTATGTTTTATTTTGTTCAATTTAATCAATAAACAGTAATTGTGCATGAAAACGTATACCTAGAAACTACATAAAGCATGTCATATGGCCAGGGGTGCCTAAACTTTTGCACACGACTGGGTCATATTTTTACACCACTTCAACAGAGAGGAAATGAAATCATTCACTGTCACCAAATCATCCCTTTGACCACTTCAATACCCTATTGTTTCCCTCATAAGCGCAGTTAAAGTTGGCCTACTATGTGCAAAACGAATAATGTGCCACCTCCTTAACATGTCTAGCGAAGCTCTGATCTAGTCGGTAATAAACAAAAACAGACCCTCTCTCCAGCTCTCTCCAGACTACACTTGGCAAACTTGAAGCAGGGGAATGTGGGGATGGGAGGACCAAACGGCCAGCTGCTGGTCACCTCCTGGTTCTGCTGGAGGCGACCGGCTGGACCTCGTAGCGTCGGAGGCCCGGGATCGGCTGCCATCGTCATCCCCTCTTCACCCGTTCAGCTCGTCTTCTGAGACTCGATGTGCAGCATGGGCCAAATGCCACATAGAAACTACACGGGATCAGAACAGCATGAGGAACGGTTCAGCTTTGTGGACGACTGGACCATGAACAGACTTATGTGAGGCAGAACTCACCTTTACTTTAGGTCTGTACTTGAGGTAGGTTGACCGAATCTGGAGGCTGTAAATGATAGAAAGCAACAGATTATGAATTCTTTCTATGAAACCTCTGATAGAGAATTTCATACTTCACAATATTCAGATAAATGTACAGGAAGGGTGCATTTCCAGTTCAGCCACCTTCACTCATTTTCAACCATAACACCTGGACATGGACAATAAGACAGCAGTGCTGACAGTCCAAGACATAACACTGCATAAAACAAGGTCATATCAGGTCATTCGAGGTCTGTTTCAGTCATGTACCATTCTTCTTGCACCAATCATCTAAATGATCACTATTTCTGGAACTCAAAGAACAGCGATGGTGGCAAAAATTACATGCCAGTAAAAGAGAGCATCAGTTATGAAAAAAGTGATAAACCAAAACAGAAACATTTGGTTTTAATCAGGTCACTTTAGGTCTGTTTCAGTCATGTGACACTTTTTCTTGCAGTAATCGTGTAGATAATCATTATTTCTGGATCTAAAAGAACAGCAATGGTGGAAATAAAAATATTTGGTTCTGTTTCAAAGTCTTTAACAGCAAAATCTGACAATATTGGCAGATAATTTAATGTATTTATATGTAATTTATGGATGTGCTCTCCAGCTCTTCACAATTTAGTACATTTCCCGTGGACTTGTCAAGGCCTGCATTCCATTGAAAGTATGTTACTGGCGCCTCCTGCTCAGTTACTAGCTGGGTAAGTGAGATATGGCAGACAAAGCTGTGGATTGGAGAATGGGAGAAAGAATTTGATGATATCTATAAATAATATAAAAACAGGTGGCGCTGCTTTAGTATCTCTGATTTGTTTTGACAGCTTTTACACAGTAAACTGATGTAATTAAATATGATCACATCAGTTAGCTCTGATATGTTGTTTTTCTGGCCGCTGCTGTCTCAATCTGTCCAGCACGCATGAGGCTTTTTGATTCTGGACAGAAAAACTGCAGGCAAACTGAAGCGACTGTGAAAGCACCATGTTTCTCTGGGGTGACTGGAGGGGACGTACCTGAGAAGGATGTGGAGGTATGAGCCAAGGCCTGTCAGAATATGCCACCAGGCGTGCAGCTGGGTGACTGCCCCGACTATAGGCGGGAGCCTCTGCCGCGTGGCTCTACGAAAGAAACACACATTCAGCCTTCGCATTGTATGCAAACGTTTGTCCGGCTCTGGTCAAATGACTGAAAATAGCAGAGAACACTAAAGGCACTTTTCCACAGGTATACAGGAATTATGCTGTACCTAACCCGTACCACAGTGGTACAGAACTTGCAGCATACTTTCATCTTCCAGTGAATCTCAGTCCGATAACGGAGTTTCTGACTCAATTCTCTCTCCACAGTTCATCCCAAAACCGCGTCCATGGAGTCGAATCAGCAGAAAGTTTTTCTGTCAGAGCGGCTTTTGTTATTGTGGGCTTTTTTTTATTTATAGTCTTGTTTGAGTTTTATAATTCTCAGCATTCTTTATCCATGTGATGAAAATCTAACCCAGATAACTTGTTAGTGACGTCCTGGATCACCTTCTCGTTTCTCACAGTGTTAAAGATAAATTTGTTAGTGTCATAGAAAACTCCCACTGAAATTTATCTTCAGCCCAACAGACAGTCGAGCTTGTACTTCGTCGACTTCCCAGTTGTTAGTTTGTGTCTCCATTGTTGTTTTTGCACAAACAGTAAAACACAGCGGCGTCTTTCCATGTTGTGATGACATTTCGACCAATCAGAAAGCAGTGATGCTGTCAGCTCGACTGCAGCCCACTTTTAGCCCTGGCATCGAGCAGCTTGGGTACGCCTCTGGTACATTATTTGTAATGGAAAAACATTTGTTTCGCAGTACAGCACGGTTCCTTGTGCCAGTGGAAAAACCCCATAAATGTGTTCTTTGGACATTTTAAAGCATAATTACTGTTTATTTACTGTTGTTAAACTGTAGCCTTTGCAAACGTTATGGAACATTTTATACTGTATGTTTTATTTGTCCCCAATATGTTAACCTCAAAAAGTGGTCTCAAAAATTGGTAAAAATATGCCACATTTACATGTATTCCCAGGGATTCCCAACTCTGGTCCTTTAGGGTCAGTGTCCAGCAGTTTTGTGGTTCCCCTCCTCAAACAAACTCACCAAACTTAGCGAATAACTGGTGAGTGGAACCATGAGTGTTCGAACAAGGAACTCACCAAACTGTGCTGGACACAAACCCTCCTGGACTGAAGTTGGGGACCCCTGCTGTAGATGGTGAGTTTTTATTTTCACTTAGAAAATCAACAAAACATGTCATTGGCACGCTGCATTTGCACGTCTTTCAGATACAGAGCATTTACAATGCCAGTAGAAGAGAAAAGAACTAAGGAATGGAAACACGTCTCACCTCAAAGAGTCACAGAATAGATTATCTATGTTCCATAAAATGAATCCTAACAGGAAGACGCCTAACGAAGTGTAGCCGAGCGGTCTCAGCCATGGATACACCCTAGATCAAGGAGGTCAGGTTACAATCAATCTTATGACATTCCTTGAGAACATTTAGCCAGTAATAAAGGATGTACAAAGTTTCTACTATTCTATTGCCTTCATTTACTTACTTTCAGTCTCAATTTTCTCCTTATAAATTCATTACTTTCGTTAGGTTTTACATTCAAATCTGAATAATAATAGCACTCACCATGTGACTATGAAAACGGATCGAATCACTAAGCAAGCCACCAGCGCTCCATACATAACCTGCAAGAGAGAATATAGGCCTACCAGCTTAAAGCTCCAAACAATACAGTATTGTTCCAGTACATATTAAACAGGGTTGTATACACTCTTCTAAGTTGCTGTTGATGCAGAAAAAGAGCACCAACCCAACAAGGCAACTGTGCTCAGATTTCAGCCTCCCACATCAGGGTGAGCAGGGGAAGCTTCTGCCCTCATGCCCTCATGCCCTCAAACAGAACCGGCTCCACAACGTCAACAAATCCTGCTTTGTTAGCCGTTTCCTTTTGTTTGGGCTGAACACGTCCTATTCAAAGGCTTGCTGCTCTCAAAAGCAGACAGACCAATTCTTTGTGGCCATATCGACCCTTGCAACTGTATTCTGTTTGCTTTTTAAATGTTGGAAAAGATCTGCTACTATTTACCGTTTGAACATTTTAACATAAGTAAAGCAAACGGTGGTCCAAATGATCTTTGAGTCAGGAACGTGTTTTTCATTGCCACCAATTCGGAGATACAAGCTTTTGTCAGTGACAGCAATGAAACATTAAGCACCACGTGCATTTTAGAGCACTATAGAATATCAAACGTGCTATCGATCCTAAGCCCTCTATTCAGACATTTTATCTGCACTATTACAACAACAAATGACCTCACTCAGCACTGCACTGAAGAAATGAGCAACCGACGCCCCTGCAGTAAAGCAGCTGTGTGTTGATGCAGGACTGATGACCTAGAATGCTGCGTTGGACCTAAACACAACAACACTACCTCAGTTTATCAAAAATTTGAATGTCTGGACTGCTTACCTGATGAAACACTGGCTCCTTCCATTGCAGGTACACCTACAAATGAGATAACAGAAACACGCATGAGACGCATAATCTGCACATCAGGGCAGGGCGGCATAAAAACAAACACAAAAAACTTCTATGGAGGTCAAAGGTACGGCAGAAAGCCAACCCAGAAAACACAGTGTCTTAACACAAAGTTGATATCACAGAGAGGCCTTACCAAAGTAACGATAATACTGAAGAAAAGGAGGAGTGCGATTGCAAAGTAGTTTATGGCATTTTCTTGCTTGAAGCACTCATATCTGTAATATCAGAAACACAGTGTGTCAACTTAGAATAAGATACGCATGACATGGATCAACTTATTGTGATCTTCTATCTTATATTGCTTAATTGCAATGTTTTTTACAATATTAATAGTTTTTACAAAATTAATGCACTACTTTTGTGCATACTAAGAAGTAAATAAAGTCATTCAGAGTGGTTTGATGTGAAATGCTTCATTGTAGAGAAACATAGCGAGGCAGAATTGTTCACAACAGTCACGATAGTAACCAGACGTCCGAAAGCTTCCTTGCAGATTGTTTTCCAGGAAATACAAATATGTTATGTAACGCTTCAGATGTTGTTTTGTGGTATTTTTGCGATGTGCTTTTAGCCTAAAACTTTTATTTTTGTATGTTTTTTTTTTACCGTATTCATGTGTGATGTATATGCATATAGCATTACAATGTCAAAATAGTAACTTTTCCAATCAGAAACATTACATATAACAATTTTGATGATGTATAGGGGCGCTGGATAAAAAATAAAATGGTAAAAATGGCAAATAAAATGGTAAAAATTCACAAAATTTAATTCAGTGGAGTTCCTAAAACGTTCACTTTGAAGAATGAACATTAGCTAACAACAGTGTTTCACTTGCTTGTGTTATGGATTACTCTGGACGTTAAACAGACTGGAGCACTTTGTGGGTGGGTTTAGAGGGGTCGTATGCTTGTTTGTGGCAAAATCCAGAACTATACAAGTCATCCACAGACCTGTATTCTCATTAAGAGATCATGTCTATCCACACGAGACTAAATAATCAGTAGATTACCTGATTACATCTATAACTGATTCTGACAGCCCCATTTCGATCCAAAGGGTAAGAAAGAGATTCACTTACAAACAGTAAACAAAGATGCAGCAGCTGTAGATCATCGGCAACTCATCTAGCAACTGCAAAGAAAAGAAACAGGATGGAGGACATAATAAAGGGTTGAAAAGATCCAATAAATGATTCAGTCAATTATTGTTAAAGCTTTTGGCATATATGACTGAAAGACAAACAGGAAATAAGACACATATAAAGTTTTTATGTGCTGGACAAAAGGCGCAGTTTGCATTTCCTATTCCAGGACATAAAAAGATGCATTTTGGTGTTTGGTGTAGATGCAGAAGTGAACGGAAGGTTGTCTCACCTGCATTTCGTACTGCAGTGTCATGTGGAAGCACCAAGAACCAATGCCAACAGCTATATCAATAACAGTAACAGCATAAAAGAGCGGCACAGGTGCAACACCATTCGTATGGCATTCTCAGAACACACATGCATATCAAGACAGGTCTATTCAAACAGTGTAACTTCAGCTTCTTGTTAGGGGTCTAAGCAAGAAGCGCATGAGAAGACAGCATGCGTAAAAACGCTTCGGCGCTTACCTGCAAGTCCTAAAAACGACCACACGTAACGGATCTCCAGTCCATCTTTTAACATCTGTACGGCTCCATAAATGGGAGGAAGGATCATAATCAGGTTACTGACTGTGTTCCCTGCAGAGTCAAACAACACAGGATCATCAAAATTGGAAGAGAGCATTACTTTAGCAACCCATTTCAAAGGGTACAAAGTTACAGTGACCATTCATTCTTAATACACATGTTCTTAGTCCACAGAAAGTCCAAATAAGTGACAAAATCTTGCCCCCACCCCCATATATTGTTAATAAATAAATAATTATTGATGCACTGATGCTGGAATTCTGGGC
>JBBPCZ010000037.1:15815721-15843723 GCA_037974445.1 Brycinus macrolepidotus | reverse complement strand
CACACACACACACACACATACACATACACATACACATACACATACACATACACACACACACACACACACACACACACTAACATTAAGCAGAAACAAAACCAAACACAGCAAACTACAGAATACTAAGGACTGGGAATCATCAGTGACCTCCCGATACGATATCGCAAAGCCCAGGTGCCGAATGCAATTCTATAAGTACCACGAAAAATATAAATATTCTGTTTTCAAACTCTCAAAAACCAAAGGCAGGATTTAAACAATGCCAAACAACTTCAAATACAACAGAAGTCAACAAAAGGTTACATTTGCTGCTGTCGTGGTGTAAACTACACCGAGCACATGTTTAGATGTGGTTTAATGTTTAGAATGTTTAGTTTTTATGCAAAAAGAAGCCCTGGTCAACGTGCTCTGGGGTAAGATTGCTCCTCTGGGGAGTAATAATTAAGTATACCCTTTTAATAACATTATGTTTACCCCTCAAAAGAACATTTCTCCACATCTAATTCAAACATATAAATTGTAAATGAATTAAAAAAACAATATATTTGTGGAGTCAGTGTGGCAGTGCATGAATTGCCATAGAAAAGAACTAAGATACATAACTCAACTGATTGTTTACTTTCATGTACTTTAAAAAGCTCCCAAACAGCTTTAGCAGTATAAGACAGATTTATGGTCCAAAATGTGCTCTAAAATCAAAAGTGGAGCAGCCTTTTATTTTGGGGTTCCAGAGATTTGGCACAGCTTAAAATCTACTTCACCGGGCTCAGCTCAGCTTTTTCAGTACTTGTCCTTAACCGGAATGTGGTTTTATTCCAGCCAATATTTAAAGCATTATACAGCCCATTTTGTTTGTATTCTGTTCATTTCTGGTTTCGTAACCTCAACACAACTGCCGACTGAAACGTTTGGGCAACAGGTAAAATATAATGTATTCATTTTCTGGTTTGTACGTGCTAAAGTAGAAACTCAGTTATGCTTAGCAGCAGCATAAAGCACCAACAGAACTAATACCTGCATAATAATTCCATATATTTTTATGATTCGGGCCATCTGATATAAGATATGATAAACCTTTATTAGTCCCACAAGTGGGAAATTTGCATTGTCACGGCAGAAAGTGGGCAGTACAAAGTTGAAATATGTTTCAGTATGATCTCAATACTCATATTTTGTCCATATTGTGCAGACCTAGTTATGATACAGTCAAATACATGTTTTGTGTTTGCTGATGCATTCAGAGGGCTCTAAATTGACCCTTACCCATTTCTTCTTCCTCTTCTTCGTCAGTCTCCTCAAGCTCTTCGTCATCGGAGTAACCTCTGGGTCTGCGCCGTCGGTGAGGCCGTCTGTTCGACCGCTGCGTGGCCGTCCGCCTGGACGAAAAGCGTTTGACTGGGCCGCGGCCATCACTGCCGAAATCGCTGTCGTCAAAGGACTGGGCCTCTGCCTCGCTCTCTACATCGTTATCAGATGCCACAAATTCCTCCTCGTCGCTACTGCAAGGTTACATTTACAGAAATTAAGTTTATGTGGGTGAGGGAGAGAAATTTAAAACTCAGGATGGAACGATACAGTCAACATACATGATTCAATATCTTCACAATATGTACACCACCCATCAAAAGTTTCTGCACACCTCAGGTTTTTACCACTTTTTATTTTGCAGATTTTTTTTTTTATTGTTAAGAATTGGAAAGTTGTTGAGTGAACAACTATAAATGAAAATGTCAAGTAAAACAAGTTTCCTTTATAAGATGAAAGAATCTGTAACAGTGCATGTCTGACATCCTATTAACTGGTTGTGTGGTGATGCAGAGTCAAATTCAAGACTATCCTTTAACTTTAAAAGCACTCGTTAACTGTTTCAGCACTTAACAGCTTGTTAAATATCTGACACTTGTCTGATGATCCACATTATAAAAAAGTCACTTTCTGGTTAATAAAGGAACTCAGATGGTGAACATACTGCAAATTTATTTGATAGTAAAGAATACTGAGCGTGTTTTTAGTAAATATTGAGTGAGCAACATGCAAACATAGAAAATCTCAGTGTGTGCAAAACCTTTTGACAGGTAGTGTATTTAGCAAAGTGAAACTGAAAACAAATCAACATTCTCACAATATTTAGAATTAAACATGAATGAAAAGACTGTATTCAGTTTTAGCACAATTTACTAATAACATGTGATGTATGACACGAATGTGCTGTACTGGGTTGCTGACTGGCGCTGATTTAACTCTATAAACAATGCCGTTCCATCAAATACCCTAATTAATAGAATAATTATTCTCTATGATGCATATCGTCACATTTTTTCATTGCGATATCGCAATATTCTGATGCATCGTTACACCCCTACTTACAACAAATATCACGCACGTGTGTCTGAACATCACTGTCTGTTTTACCTGTCACTGAGACGGAACTCCTCCTCACTCTCCTCTTCTTCCACCGTGCTGTCACTGTCCAGGTCGTTGAGACGCCGCCGCTTTTTCCTCCGCTGACCTGCGCTGGGCCGCTGGGGCCGCCCGTTCTCTTTTCCTTCTTCCTGTAGGATGGTGGACATGTCCTTCCCTCGGTGCCCTGTGATGTTGGCCATGTCCTTTCCTCGACCCGCTCCTGCAGGCGGACACATACAAATGTGCTTTACCATCACCACCGATTAGACAAGCCTTAAAAACAGCACATCATAAACGACAAACAGGAACATTTCAGAGCAGCAAGTTTTACCTCCACCTTCAGCTTCTTTGATATCTTCTTCAATTGCTTCCTCGATCGCTTCATCAAACTCATCGAACCTGGTGCAATTGCAGAAAATGTTAAACTTCCTGAGACCAGTACAAGAAGTACATAAAATATCAAGACTTGAAAGTACCTGTAGCTAATATATTTCTTTGCTCTTGTAGATCTCCGGCCCCAGCTCTTAGGTTTCTTGACTTCCTTCTTCTCTTTCACCACATCCTCCTCCTCTTTTTCTTCTTCTACCTCAACCTTTTATTAAAAACAGTACAAACAAACAAAAGCATTAGTTCAGGTATTTTTGCTATTTTGCTACTTTGTTATTTATGAATAATGTCCATAACTTGAGATGAAATGTATGCTTACGGAAGGTGTGATTATATTTTCAACGCTGATCCCAACATAAACCAGACGTTCTTTCCTGAAGAAAGTGAAAAAAAAGTACTATTTAACTAGTCAAGTTCAATTCATGTAAATGAAATATGATGATTACGCAGTGGTGGGCAATATCTTTAGGCACTTTGGAGCCTGTCACAGTAATAGTTCTCATTTTTCTTTCTTTTAATCTACTCAATAAGACAAAAATAAGACAGTTGGACAGGCATAAGATGTTGGTTCAAGATTTTGCACAGTACTGTATTGGTTTATCTGCATCTGTTCTGAAAATTACAAACAAAATGTGCAGTGCCACAAAAACAATAAAAATTACGATAATGATTTTCATTCAACTTTTCACACACTGCATTAATTCCAGTTAACCAAGGCTGAGGCTGCATCCCAAACAACACTTGTATGTACTATACATACTACACTATCAAATGCATTTCTAATGGGTGTGTAGTATTTTTTTTTACGTACTATTTAGTGTAGTATGCAGTTTGGGAAGCGGCCTGACTCTAGAAGCACTGACTATCAGGCATTTCCCTCTTTCTGTTGTTTTCTCTTAAACTTTACCTTCGCTCAGCACGTTCCTTCTTTTTAAGTGCCGCATCGAGATTCTGTAACTGTTCTTCCAGCTTGTCGCAAAGTAGTTTCTGCAAAAAGACCATATTTAGTCACAGCCATTATTCAGTTCACCAGTGGCTTAAAGAGTTTAACGGACGACATACATGCTGGCAAGGTGGGCAGAACCATTCTCCATCTGGGATGATCATCAGAGGAGGCCGGAGACAGGCTGTATGATAACCACTGTCGCACGAGTCGCACAGCAGAATCTGTTAAATGAGGGTACAGGTTAGCTGCTTTCCATCTAGGAGAAATTTAAAAGCAAATAAGAGGTGTTTGAAACGCACCAGCTCAGGATGGTTGGGCAGGCCACAGTGTTTGCAGGGGTCATCGTTTGGGAGGTCTTCGTCTGAGCACGAGGTAGAAGAGTCAGAGCTGTTCCTTGCCCTGTTGCAGTTCCTCCTCCTCTTTCGGGTCTTCTCCACCTTGTAATCCTCATCACTGTCGTCTTCCTCGGTATCCTCCTCCTCACTCAAACTCGAGTTGTTGTCGTCATCGTCGTCTTCCTCCGAGTCTTTCTTTTTACGTCGTACTCTGGACCAGCGTGTCCTCCTGCGGCGTCTCCCCTGCTATTGAGGCCAGATTCAAAATTACAAGTTTGCAGATTCAAATATTCACCTTAAAGAATAGTTTAGCAAAAACTGTAATCTACTCAATTTTTCCTATTAACACAAATGTACTCGATCAACTGAGACTTGGTTGAAATTTTGCTTCTTTAGTTCAGAACTGGAGCTACAAGGCTAACTTTGACAACACTAGAAGTCACCCAAATCTTCTCCATTAATGCATCTAGGACGGCTGTGATTGGTCAACGTAATCGATGACATTGACAATAAAAATGTGTCGAGGACAACAATTTATCCTGACATATTTTTAAAAAAATTGAATTACTTTTTTGATTTCTAAAACACTTCAATTCATTATAGCGAATGCTTTTTCTTCTGCAGCATCCCTATGTAATTACTGCATGCACAACATCAGTGGTTTTTGGTTCCAGTCGTTGGTCAGCTCAAGTCAAGGCTAAAGTTTAAAATAAATAAATAAATAAATAATCATGAATCCGAGTCAGCTGCGAAAGAGGTTCAATGTAAAAGACTGAAGGCTTTGCAAGTATTGGAAAGTATTATCCAAAACAAAAAGGTGGTTTGTTGACTGTGTGAATGTTCGATGGCGAGCAGCAGCACCTGAAAGAGAAAACACACCAGTGCCGTTCTGGACGATGGACTGCCAGAAAAGACACTAAGTGTCGTCTATTCATGTTTCCTAAATTGCTATTAGTACGAAGAGCTTTTCAAATACATTTTCCTTTTTGCAGCTAAATACACTCAATATTTAAGCCATAAGTCGTCTGCTTGCTACCTGATCTTGGAACAGCTGTCATTTCGGAACTTCTTTAACTAATTAACTAAATTAATAAAACAGTGCAACAAACACTGACACATACCTTTGGTTTTGATTGATTTTCAGGGTCAACCTTCCTCTCCCTCGGTTTCTTCTGGACGACAGTTTCCTCTTCTTCTTTTTCTTCATTTTCATCCTTGTCCTTCTCCGTCGAGGGTGTGACCTGTTTCTTCTCCACTTTTCGGTCCTGGATCTCTACTATTTTGACTGTTGGTCTGCAGATCCGTGGTGACCGTCTTAGACACCTTCCTTCACTCGCTTCCGACTCAGAGTCTCCCTTACCTTCTTCTCGCTGCAGTGCTGCCTTCCGCCGGTGAGCCGGAACCTTGATCTTCAGGCGTAATCCTTCCGGTGGTACTTCAGATGGCACATTGCTGTTCTCTGCATCTTCTTTATTTGCTTTTCTCTGATTTTTGTCTTCCTCTTGATTCTCCTGTGACTTTTTCTCTTCTGATACATCACAAGTGATGCTCGTCTCTTCTGAGACACCTTTCTGTTCACCCTCGTCTTTCTTTTCTTCTCTTGGACTATCATCTGGTTTTGATTCATCTGAAAGCTTTCTTTGCTCTGTGGGCTTGTCTCCATCAGCAGACCCTTCCTGCTCATCCTTCTTCTTGCAAGCCTCTTTCTGAGACTCAGCATCACAGTCCATTGAAGTATCATTAAATGAAGCATCTTTTCCCGTTCCCTGCAATCCAGGATCTCCTGTCTTCAGTCCTACGCCCTCCTCACTCGCTGGGAACACCTGGGAAGGCCTGGTGTCCTCTGTCGTAACTTCCATTGCCTCATTTTTATCTCCTTTTTCTTCATGAGCTTCTGTTTTGGATTCTTTACATGAGGGAGGACTCTCCGACTGTTTACAGGTATCTTCTTGTATTGTAGATTCCTTCCCAGAAGCTGTGGAGCCACTTTCTTTGGAGTCTTGGTCCGTTTCTGGTGTGATGGCCTTTTCGGTTTTCCCATCAGTATCTTCTTTCTGATTATTTGCCTCATCAGAAACCATTGTTTTTTCAGAGGACTCTGATGGGGACTTCTCTTCTGGGGAAAGTGGTTTTTCCTTCTCCTTAGAAATGTCCATATCTTTAGGGGAAACGTTCTTCTCTTCTGTTAAATCACCTGATTCTTCATCTTCTTTGTTGGCTAGGAGTTTCGTCTTTTCAGGAAGCTGCTGTTCCTCAGTCTTTTTAAGAGGGTCTGATTTGTGATCCTCCTCTGAAACACTGTCTTTTGCAGTGGTAAAAAATGTTCCCTCAACAGGATTATGGTCTGTTTGGGTTTCTTCAGAAGAGGGCACACTACTCTCTTGGAGAGCAATCCCTTTCTCTGTCTCGTTACCAACCATGGATTTATCACTGTTGTCAAGAGTAGCGCTCCCCTGTTGCGCGGAGGCTTGGGGTGTCTCCAGTGATGTGGAGATCTTTGTCACCACGGGAGCAGGTGATTTGATCACTTCTTTAGAAGTATCTGCTTTCTCTTCTAACACTGAAGCATTTGTTTCATTTGTGTGGTCTGACAGATCTTTCATTTCTTGGTCTTTCGTGCCTTCCGTTTTTTCCTCATGACGTGGAAGACTCTCGGTTAACACGGCTGTCTTGTGCTTTTCAGATTTAGAGAGGTTGATGGTCTCCATGGCACTGGATTCCTCAGGATTTATCATGGTTGGAGGCTCTGAAGATTCCACTGGAATATCTATCCTTGGTGCCTTTTCAGACATTTCCTTATCTGTCGGCAACTGCACCTCTTCATGTTCGGATGACTTTTTAGTTGCTTCTTGTTTCGATGGTTCTTGATCCCCTTTTATGACTGTGGTCTCCTTGTGGGAACTCGATTTCTTGAGTTCGTCTGCGTCCATGGACTCTTCCGTGGTAGTCTGGAGCTCATCTGTCTTCACAGGCTCTTCTTTCGGTTGCGTATCTTTGTCTTTGTCTTGTTCCTCTACTTTTCTTGTGTGAGGAAGCTGATTTTTTGCTTCCTTCACAAGGGTATCTGCTTGCTGATCTTCAGAGAGAGCATGTGGCGTTTCTTTTTGCTTTGTCTCAGAGTTTTTCTCCACTTCACTCTCCATCACTATAGCGGGTGAGACATCCCCATTCAGCTTTTCACCGCTTACCCCGTTTTCCTCACTGGCTGCCTGTGTTTCTTTTACCGCAGCGACGGCTGGATTACGTACAATGATGCTGCTTCCACCGCTTCCACACCTGGTGTCAAAATCCTCAGTTCGTTTCATCTCTCTCTTTTTCAAAGGGATTTTAGCTTGTTGGTCATTTTTAATTGCTCTCTGTATTTCGTCTGAAGACTTCTTCTGCAGCGCTTCCGTCTGTTCTGAAAGCTGTGGACCAAGGCTTTTTTCAGCCGGTGAGCCTGATGAGCTTTTGTGGGCTTCATCTACCGCCATGGGCTCCTCTTTGATGGCTTGAGTAATGGTTCCATCAGCTCCAATTGGCTTGTCAAGCTCACTCTTGTCCTCTTCTTTAATGTCTTTGTCTTCTTTCACCTCATCTCCCTGTATAGTTTCTTGCTTCAGACCATTTTGTGAGGTTTTGCCACCTTTTTCAGTTTCAGTTTTTGTACTCACAGAACCTTCTTCTTTTGACTTATCTTCATCCAGATCTTTTTCTTTGTTGACCTCTCCTAAATGACCACAAAAAAATAATGATGACAGTCTATACAGGCTAAAACTCTTCACACTCTGGCTTGGACAATATGAAAGTACATACAATGAAATCATGTTCAGGCAGATTAACATACAACACACATGACAGCCAATTGCCACCTATGCAACTGAGCGTAATAGCTTCAGTATACAATACTAGGAGTGTGCCAACAAACAGTGTCAGTCCCATATGGGCCAAAATCACTGGATCTGATATAGGAAATTATTGGATATTGGATATTAGACATCATCTAAATTCTGAGCACCTCATCATAAAGAGAGACACAAATGAGCAGTAAGGCTGTGTTCCAAACAGCTCTCTGCTCCCTACACAGTGCACTGAAATATAGGCTCCTGCACCTAAACAGTGTATAATATGTCTACGGGCTATTGGAGATTCAGCCATGCGTGCACTCCATAAAGCACTATATGGGATTTTATAATATAGCACCCCCTAGAGTAAGTGTGGAGCCATTTCAGATTCAAAATATTAAAGTCTTTCCAGATAAATGCATTCACAGCTTGGATGTTGAAGACAGGGAAAGATACGGTATCACTAGAAACCCGAGGCTGCAACATCTGTATCGGTATCAGACATGAAAAAGTGGTTTTGTGCCACCCCTATACAATACCATCATCCTTCTTCTTGTTCTCTTCATCCTCTGGGCTTGGGCTGTTACTTGATGACCCTTCCTCCTGATCCTTCTTGACTAACAGTGCAGGATCTATCTGAGTCTTCAGGAGACCAAGGATCTGAGCCAAATCATCTCTATTTCTGTATGAACGTAAGAGAGAAGTAAGCACGCAATTATGGGCTTTTTTACATTTATAGACAGGGAACCCAATACAGCCTTCCATTTTCTTTTAGTGAACTTATACTGAATGTAATAGACTGGAAAGGTTTATGCACATTAATATTCCTTGAAATACTGAAAACATATTTAACATATGTATAATAATATTATAAAAACTGTAAATAGGCATCCACCAAAGCTGTAATCAGCTAAACATGGATATTCTACAGCATGCTAATCAACTTAAATGAATTACATAATTCCCTTCATTCCCACAATCTGTTCATATCACACTTGCCTAACAATGCACTTCCAGGACGAACCATCTAGATCATCCTGCTCTTCCACATAGACCCTCACGTTGTGGTCCTGGTCAAGCTGGAACCAATACATGAGCCCATCTTTGTCTCTGCCGATGGGCTGCAGGCGCATTTTATCAGGGTCTTCTTCATTGATGGCAGTCTTGAACTTGACATTGTCGTCAAACTGGCACTCACATAAATACTGGACATAAAAGCAAAAGATACTGTTACAGTCTCACCAATGGGTTTGTTTTCCAAATGTTTTTTAAATGCACTAAAATGAAGCAACTATTCATCTTAATGTATTATGTAAAATAAAGTTCATGTTACTATTCTAGGATCTGTTTGGTTGTAGTTAAGACCACCACTTTCATATTTTATATCCTCAATTAGGTTCTCAAGAAAACAAACTGCATATTAGTCTACAAAACACTCTCATACCCTACGGGAAACAATACACAGCTGACAGCATGAAAATATCAAAACCTGAACCTGAAGTCTCAGTTAACGTGTGCACAGAAAATAACTGTAACAAGGGACATGTTTCTCTTTTACTTGGTTATTTAAATACTTAAATATCTGAACGACATGAAATGGAACAACAACATGCAATATTATAAACACATCAACAGTCTAACTGGTCAGCTTATTTGGATTTAATTGAGAGCGCTAACTCGTCCTGCTTGCTGGTGGTGACTGTGAGAGCTGCGATTTACCTTGAGGATTCCTGTTTTACACTCCACTGTCATCTCCAGATAGCCCTTCTTCTCCAGCTCCCACGCCCATGTGGTATTGAACTCCTGACATATCTGCATTAATGATACAAAGAAGCATCATTATTGATATTACTGAATATTTTATATTGCCAAATAAAAAAATGAAATGATGAAATCACAGTTGTCAAATAAGATTTTATCGATAATCCAGCTATTGAATGCAGTTTCCAGTTCTGAATTGTGTAATGTAGGTAATCACAGGTGGCCAGTCAGTTACATCAAAAGTTTAGTTTACAAGTGAATACAAAATCCAGGACAGGAAACTAGATTGGACACCTCTGATCTGAGCTTTCACTCAGGGGAAAAACTGTAATGTTTTTATAAGGTGGTCGTAACAATATGCTTACCTTCACAAGGTACTTCTCCCACCTGTCCGCAGAAACGGACTTGCCTATTTTCCTCAGCAGCTTCACATGGAGGTCAACCAGCAGCTTAGGAACTGCAAAAAAAAAAGGGATATAAAAAGAATATAAAAAAAGAGATAGAAAAGAATTAGGAAGAAATAGATATTGACTCTCAATAACAACATGAGCTATTTTGAAGTATTAAATAAATCAGGACAAAATTATTATTAAATATCAATATTTCATTTGTTTATTTAATTTTGCTATTATTTTACAGTGACATTCTGTCTAGCCTATTTTTGATGGTTTTCATTTTCAGCAGAGAGTCTTAAGGTCTTTTCACACAGAGTCAGAGACAAAAGGCAGGTTTGGAAAACATGCACAATAATCCCATTACAATAATCCTATCACGATAATACTGTAACACCATCTTTCACGTTAGAGATCATGATTTTTTCAATGCATTAAACACTCCAAGCTCCAAAATGGAGCAGAGCCTCACACTCTTCCACATGATGCTGCAGAGCTTCAACTGTGAGTCAATGATGAGCGTTTATAGCAAGTGCCTTATTAAATAGTGTATATGCCTGTGAATCATACTGTTTTCTCTATGCAGTCAGGGTTACTTTAACTCAGTGGTTCTAATTCCCCACTTGGCAGGAACATTTTCACACCCCACCTTAACAAAACAATGACAGAAAAGCCTAGGTGTAACTTTATTTAGATAACATCAAACTCATTAACGCTCTTCTGTATGACACCATATCTAAAGCTGCGGGAGTATGCGTGTGGTTTCTTGCATTGGGCAATTCTGTATGCAACTTTGCGTGATGCCATTAGTACTTTGCTGTTTACTGATGAAGATTTTACAAAGCGTTTTTCCTGCTGACGGTAGTCTCCAAGTTTTCTCTGAAAGAACTCGAGTGGTTTATTGATGTGACTGGGGTGTAATGTCTGTAAGTGTCTTCTTAATTTGTTGGGTCTCATACTGTCCACTGCCAGAGTTTTCAAACATAAAATACATACAGGTCTCCCCTCTTCTCCTACCATATTAACTGTGAAACCTAGAGCAAGATATGCTTCGTCCTACTTCCTTTTTGGCTTATTTTTTTGCCGGTTTTTGGCACTTGCCTCTTTTCTCTAAGAAGCACCAGCTGTTTTTCTTTTCGTACCTGTTTAATATCTATCCATTTTGACCCTCCAAGGCTCTGACAGCAGTGACTGAGCAGGTTGCTGACGTAACCAATGTGAATTCTTTGTTCTGCTATGAAAATGACTCTGATGTTAAACATTAGTTCTACATGACTTTCCCACAGGTCGCTTGCGCCCCACCTGTCATGACTCTGCCCCCCACACTTTGAGAATCACTGCTTTAACTTACAGAACAACTCTTTGCTGTATGTTAAATAATTTAGGAAATTACTGCCTGCGCAATTACAAGCAATACTACTGTGACCCAAATTACAGTACCACAGGTTAACATTACAGAGCCTTAAACTATAACAGTGTTTCCCAGTCCTGCTCCTGGAGGCCCACTGACCTGTACATTTTACGGTTGTCCCTGGTCCCAGAACACCTTATCCAACTATTCAGCTCATTGAGAACCTTTCACTGAGCTGAAGTGAGTATGTTAAAGGAGGAAAACACTAAAATGTGCAGGACAGTGGGTCTCCAGGACCAGGATTGGGAACCACTACCCTATAGCTTGCCTTCCACCTGATTTAATTACCATATAATTACCAAGTGGGCTGGCTTCTAGTACTACGTCATTTATAATGCACCAATGTGCAAGCCAATCTTAATACCAACAGCATTCCATGCCATCTGTGCAGAAAAAAAAAACACAATAATACTACCAATCATTTAGCCCAGTGTGCTCAACAGTGGGGGAACATTCTTAAGCTTGTTTCCCAGCATCTTTTGCTAAACTGAAAGTTTATGTTACACATTTGTATGACCATTAATTAAGGGCAGGTTTTGTTATTGCACACATTCTTGAATTATCCATAGAATTATTGTACAAAGGAGAAAGTTAAGTAACGGCAAAGCAATAAAAGAAAAAAAAGCACATGGGTAAACAAAGGGAGGATACCTTACATAATATTGCTACTTATTTAAATGATCACAATATTAATATCAATTATCAGGCCAAAGTCAAGGAAAAATTAGGATTGGGTTTTCATATCACACTCTGACGGTTACAAAATGAAATTAACTTAATTCTACCATTCATGATTTCATGAACGTTATCAATAATTATGGACAAAATGATAGATCTCGGCTCAATACCATTGTAGTGAAAAAAAGATGGCTTCCAATACTGACTTTTGAAACCAGAGATCCAATTTTCTTTTTCCAAACAACTACTAAACTTTAAAATCATACTTTAAGCCAGTGAGATCTACCTTTCTGCACACCTCTGTTCCAGCCCTAACTCAGCCACATCTGATGAAACTGATTACTGACTTGAGAAGACCCTGATTAGCTGAACGAGGTGTGTGAGATTAGGATTGGAGGTGAAACCTGCAAGAGTAGATCTCCAGGAGGAGGGCTGGTGATACAGCTGCACAATATCTGTCAAACTGATGTTGCAAAAGCCTGCAATATGCAAAGCAGCCTCTAATCAATCACAGTATTTCTGACAGGACGACCATTCACAGCTCCAGGTGAGTTACTGGGTGTTTAGATAAATCGAAATATTCATGTAATCCAACAAGTCTCATTTTTAACCAGTAAAGGTGTGGGTGAATCGGTGCACAAATGGACGGGGCTAAACTGCTGGAGCCAGAATAAGGAGATATATATTTAAATGTGCTGTTTTTGTGACATCATGAAAATGTGATCTGAAAACAGGCTGTGTTCGTAGCTTGCTTTCCATATATGGACTGCATGGTCAGGGAGGAGCAAACGCATCATTTGAAACAACATTTACAGACTTTACACCTTTTTAAATCCAGAAAAGTGATGATAGCTTGAAAGGCATCACAATCGCAATATGCAGCAGTAAAATCGCAATGTTATGTCCATACCAATATCGATTGATACCGATCTGCCAGCTGTTTTTGCATCAGTCCAGCCACACCGTTCAGTGTTTACACTGAAAGGAGCACGAAGTTGCTCAGCTAGCAGCTTTTTTTTTTTTTTAATCAGATATCGTAACTTTAACTCCTCTGCACAGAGTTCAAAGAGTGTGATTTAGTCCATTTTTAATTAAACTAAGAAACTATGGTGACAGAATACGCAAAAAACTGATATCAAAACCATTTTACCAGGTAATAAGGCTAACCGCCAATATACACAAGCTCAATATTGATAAACAATATTGATCTCTGCAACATTTATATCGCTATAATATGCAAATGAACCTCTAACCAATCACAGCTCCAGGTGAGTTACCGGGTGTTCTGATGAATCGAGGAAAAATCCGACAAAAATCTATTTTTTAACTGTTAAAGGTGTGGGCGAATGGGTTAAACTGCTCAGTGCATGAATGGGTTAAACTGCTGCAGCCAGATTAAGTTAATGTATTTAAATGTGTTGTTTCTGTGACATTACAAAGACTACGATTTGAAAATTGGCTGTTTTGTAGCTAGTTCTCCATGTACGGACTGTAAGAATAGGACAATCTGGAACAATATTTACAGACTGTAAGCCTCTATAAGTCTAGGAAAGTGATGACATGGGCCCTGTAATATCTTGAAAGGCATCGCAATCACAATATGTAGCAGCAAAATCGCAATACTAATGTTTTGTCCATATCGTGCAGCTCTAGTTGGTGACCACTGCTTTAAGCTGTCATGCTCAGACTGCTGTACCACTTCAGAGAAATCCCCACAGCCAACAACATAAAACATTATTTAATGCTATTTCAGACTAGATCAGATTGATCCCTTTTCCTTCAATATTTTATGCAAATTTTTGATGATATCTATTGACACCAATCTGTTGTACCACCTCAGAAATCTCCCACAGCCAACAACATAAAACACCATTTAATGCTATTTCAGGCTGCATCAGATTAATCCCTTCTCCTTCAAAATTTACGCAATTTTTAATGCCTATATCAATTTGCTGTACCACCCCAGAGAAACCCACAGGCAACAACATAAAACACTATTCCATGCTATTTCAGGCTGCATCAGACAGAGCCCATTTCCTTCGATATTTATGCAATTTTTATGCCGATACCGATATCGACCGATACCGATCTGCCAGCTGTTTTGCATCAGTCCAGCCACACCGTTCAGTGTTTACACTGAGAAGAGCACGAAGTTACTTAAGCTAGCAGCATTTTTATGGCATATCGTTGTTTTAACTCTTTTGCACCTAGTTAAAAAGAGGACAATTTAGTCACTTTCTAGTGTAACTAAGCAACTACGGTCATTTAATACGCAAAAACCACATTTTTAAACCATTTTAGCAGGTAATAACGCTAACCGCTGCTCTACAAAAGCTCTCAGGTCCGCACTGCGCATGCGCCAAGCTGCTCCGCTGCCAAATTGATCATTATTCAACTGAAAATAAACCGTTTCTGCTTATTTTCTCTACGTTTCGGGGCTCCCACAATGTTTCCGAGCTTAAAACGAACAGTGGGTGTTTGATCTTCCCGTACTCCATCAGCTAGTGAAGTAAAAATAATAAAAATAACAAGAAACCTCCCCCCTTCTGTTCTGGTGAGGAGCGAGTGCAGTGTGTGGCAGAGAAAGGATAAAGGCAGACACGAGTGAGGATGGAAACGTGTTAAGAGAAGAAACGAGGGGGGGAAATAAGAAGAAGAGCAAAAAAGAAAGTTGAGACGAAAAAAAGGGAAGAGGGGGGCGAAGTATGGAGGGGATGAGCGGAGGAAAGAAAGACAGGAAAAAGGAAAGAAAGAAGAAAGAAACAGGGTTTGTGTGGAGGCGAGGCGAGTCGTCCCGGAGTCACACAATAACACAACCAGCTCCGGACGGGGAGGCAAACGGAGGCAAGAGGAGGCAAAGCGGACCGTTCCTTCACACCATAACCACCCAGGTCTCGAAAAGAGGACTTTATCTGATGTCCCGGGGCACCGGGGAGGCAGTAAAGCGTCCCCCGGCCCCACAATAACTCAGCCCAGGCGGCAGGGCTGCAGCAGCCCGCGTCCCTCCAGCCGCTCCGGGACCCAAACAAAACAAAACCCCCACCTGCCGCCGTCTCCTCCAGATACCGCTCCAGCTCCGCGAACGTCAGCTCCGGCAGGTCCAGCAGAGCCCCGTAGCGCTCCAGGAAGGAGCAGATGACGGCGAAGCTCGGACACAGCCCGGGGGAAGAAGCCGCCGCCGCCGCCGAGGCAGCCATTTCTGCGATGGAACGGGTGGAGGACCGAAGACTCCCCACAATCCACAGCGCCTCTCTCAGCACAGCGGACCACAGGCCTTTGCGGCTGATGTAAACAAACAGGCTGGGGACTGAATCCGAGAAAAATAACCCTAATTTCTTCACTTTCTCCACTTTTCTCAGGATTTTCAGTGATTTAGAAGCAATAGATGCGTATAGTCCCTTTTGTTATGAGTTATAAGGGTTTATTTAGCACTTTTGGTCCTAAAGGAGTTCAAAGTTTCACAGTTTTGTCTCTTTAAAGGTCCTTCCCAGTGCCATTCCAAGCTGATGTTAACAAACAGGCTGAGGACTAAAGAGAAAAATAACCTTATATCTCCACTTTTCAGAGGATTTAGAGTGATTTAGAATCCACCGATGCTTAGAATCCTTTTGTTATGAGTTAAAGGGGCTTATTTCACACTTTTGGTCCTAAAGAAGTTCAAAGTTTCACAGTTTCAGAGGTTTTTCTCATTGAAGGTGCAAGAGACACTGCTATTCCAAGGTCATTTACTTATTTATTTGTTAGTGAAGGATTTCGAGTGATTTAGAATTCACAAATGCTTATAATTCCTTTTTGGTTTCGTTAGCACGTTTGGCCTTTAAAAAGCTCACAGTTTCACTGTTCTTTTTATCAATTAAGGTCCTTCCAAGAGAGAAAACAGTGCCATTCCAAGATCAGTTGCTCATTTTTTGTCAGTTTTTTCCCTTTTTTCCATTTTTTTCTCACAAATGATATTTTAATTTAGATAATTTTATATCAATTTTAATTTTATATTTATTTTTTAGGTTATTTAATTTTAATCTTTTAGATATTTTATTTTGTTTACATAATTTTCTTCAGCAAGGAGCACTTCTGGCCTCGTGAACCTGTAAAAAAAAAATCCCACAGGTTTAAATAATTTAAGGTCCAAGAGACACACTGCTGTTCCAAGATCATTTAAATGATTATATGATTTAGATGATTTAGAAACAGCAGTTGCCTATAATCTCTTTTCTTATGTGTTACAGGAGTTTATTTAGCACTTTTGGTCCTAAAGATGCTCAAAGTCTCACAGTTTCACCGGTTTTTCACTGAAAGTCCAAGAGATATTGCTGTTTCAAGATCTTTACTAATTTTTGTCGATTTTTTCCATTTTTCCACAGCGGACCACAGGCACCCATGGCTGATTTAAACAAACGAGCTAAAGAGGATAAAAATAACCTTATATTTCCTCTTTTCTGAGGATTTTGCATGCTTTAAAATCCACAAATGCTATTATTATGATTTATGTGGGTTTCTTTAGCACTTTTGGTCTTAAAAATGCTTACAGTTTCACCAGTTTTTCTCATTTAAGGTCCAAGAGAGACACTGCCATCCCAAGATCATTTACTCATTTTTGTCAATTTTTTCACATTTTTTCATTTTTTTCACATCTAAATATCGTTTTTTTTTTTACATAATTTCCTTTATCTAGGAGTTCTTTTGGCCTTGTGAATCTGTTAAAAGCCCTCACAGTCCCACAGGTTTAAATCATTTAAGGTCCAAGAGAGGACACACTGCCATCCCAAGATAATTTGTTCTTTTTTCTTTTTCTTTTTTCCCCTTTTTTCTGACAATGTTACCTCCACCACATCTAAATATATACTCCTGAGACCCAGAATTTTATTTTACATAATTTTATTTTAATTTTATTAGGTAATTTTCTTTAGCTAGGATCACTTTTGGCCTTAAAAAAAGCACAAAATTCCATCCTAGAAAGGACACAGTGCCACCCCAAGATAATTTACTCATTTTTGTCCATTTTTCACTTTTTTCTGACAAATGTTACTTTCACAACATCTAAATATATCCTCCTGAGGCCCAGAAGAAACAAAGTTTTGGTGTTTAGATTTTTAAATAGTTAGGAGCACTTTTGGCCATGTGAAGCTGTAAAAAACCTCACCTCCTGAGATCCAGAAGAAAAAGAGTTTTGATATTTAGAATTTTATTTCAAGTAATTTTACTTTTTTCAGATAATTTTCTTCAGCTAGGATCACTTTCGGCCAGTTCCACAGGTTCCACTGGTTCCACAGGTTTGTCTCATTTGAGATCCAACACATTGCCATCCAAAGATTATTAACTCATTTTTTTCATCACATCCCTTTTTTCTGACAAATGTTACTTGCACATCTAAATATATTTTAATCATATGTCCCTTGTAGTGGACATCGAGTCTTGGTTGATCGCAAAATGTAGTGATATTGTATTCATTTTCAAATAGATTTCTGTTAAAAATTCCATCTGAAGTTATCAGGGGGCCTCCAGTCTTAGTGATTATGGTCAACATCATCTGGCAAATTATTCTACTCCACATCAGGGTTGAAACTTTACTGAAGAAGAAAGGAGAGGTATAATTTAATGCACTTTTAGCAAATGTATAATTGATTATGTAAATCAACAGTTCAATATTTTGGAAAATCAAGGTTGCGTACTATACATTTGTGTGTATGTGTGTTTGTAAATTCTACTAAAACTAATTTCCCTCCCTGAACACTAATACCAACAAACGTCAGAGGTCTACCTTACACATTGCTTTTTTTCCCTTTTTCTGACAAATGTTACTTCCACCACATCTAAATATGACTGTTATTGAAACATAATAAGACAAATGTCACCCAGTAGAAATATATGAATATTTCCACATTTAGTCTTGCCAGTTGATATTTACAAACGGCTTAATGTACATTCACCGCAATCTGATCTATATCTTGGGTAGATGTTGTTTTGAAATAAATAAATATTCTTATTACACCAATTAGACTGTGATCTCACCAATTGTGCAGGAGTGGAGAATTTTTGAATATTTTGTAGAAAATGTGCGAAATGACGTTGAACATAAATGTAGACAATCCTAAACTGAAAGCAGTAGAAACATTTGAAATATTTGTTGAACTGTTGCAAAACAAAACTGCTTTTACAGTGCAAAATAAAGACAAAAATGTATATCAGCAATAAATGATACATCAGAGTTTGATATGTATTTTAAAAACCCATCTAATTGGTCTTTCAATGCATATTGTGTGTGTGTGTGTGCATGCGTGCGTGCGTGTCTCTCTCTTTTTCTCTCTCTCTTTCTCTCTCCCTCTCTCTCTGTATCTATCTATCTGTCTATCTATCTATCTGTCTATCCTTCCTTCCATCCATCTTTTTATCTATTCAGTTAGATTGGCTCATTTTGTGAAGAGTGAACAGCAGCCTTTAGGTCTTAAGGTCTCATTTCATAATGTCTATTCATTATGAAATGAATAGACAGTTTTTTCTGTGAGTTTGCTGTTGAAATATGAACATATGTTTTGATCCATTTCAGCTTAAAAACCAATGACTTCCAACAATCTACAGCCTCAGTGACACAGGGATACTAAAGCGTGGTTAAATGAAAATGTCAAATGTACATGTGGAATGGAGAAATACAGAAATAAGTGAGTTTGTATTTATTTATTTGTGGTTCTGTATTTCTTCCCCTGGATCATGCTAATGTGGAAGGTGACACTAACATTACTCCAGTGATCTACTGGTTCATTAAACCGCAGGTCGATATTAAGACTCTGCATCCTCAAGGTTAAGAATACAACTATAATCTACTTCTAACAAACCAAATCACTACAACATTTTACTGTAGCATATGAAAATGCTCAAACACAAATTCACCATTCATGCCGTTCCAAGGGGGAAAGAATAAAAACAAGTTAAAAAGTGGCTTCGAGCTTTAAACGGAAAGCAGAAGTTTTATGTCAGTGTACATTTGATAAAAATCCTTTAGCTAAAATTGCCAGTTTGCCAGTTTCCTAAACAAGGTAGCTTTTAAATTTTTTACCAGCTGGCAAACATAATGCAGTTTTCTTTATTTTACATATGTCACGGATTTGAGTAATATTTATCTAAAAAACCTTTCTTTTTGAGTTATGTGAATTTGATAGACTTAGTTTATGATAGCTATTGATAACTCAAACAGCTCTTACTCTTTTTAACTGCTGACTAACATAAAACAGCTTTCCGTGTTACATATATCCCCTAGTTTTGTATTATTCATATCTTAGTAAGAGCTTTTATATGTTGTGTGAATGTAATATTTATCTATATTTAAATAACTTGTAGCCATTTATCTAATGCAAGGCCACACTGTTCAGTTTAGCCACAACATGAGTACAGCAATGTTTAGCTGGCTTATGTCAATAGTGTAGATCAAATTTACATTATACTGCATAAAATGTGTACTTTGCAGCCTTTAGACCTACTCGAGTTAATAATATATTTCAAAAGAAATATTACTGTCCCCCTGATGACATAATGAGAAGGGATACATGCATATTTAATAATAGTATTCCATCGCTTTGAAATCATAGTTCCACTTAAAATAGCCTGTCTGTAATAAATAGGCCCGTGCAGGCCTCCTCACAAAATAATATTAACCTAAAATCATTAATGCATGATTTTAGATTAAACCAGCTATTATCAATCCTGCAGTTATTACTAAGAACCCAAAAGCAAACAGGGTTCTAGATCTGGCAGTTAAGCTAATATGTCCAACTGCAGATTATTCCTATAAATCAAGTTTTTTCCCAGAGTAGATCTGAATGATGATAGGAATACCATTTTAGGGTTATATTCAAAGTGTTGCATTAAACAGGATTTCTGAATTTTGTCTAAATGTTTATATCAAACGACTCAGAATGGCTATGTTAACTTCTCAAACTTAAAGTGTAGGGTTATTGTTTTGTTTATAATCTTAAGATTCATAATAAATTAACCAAAGTACAATGAAATTAATCTGTAATTTATGAGTGAGGAAGTGTGGGCCGGCACACAGTTTAAGGTGTGATTTTAAATGTTAATCAGTTTCCTCAAACTCGGTACCAACAGAAGTAATACCAATCAGTGGCACTTGAAGATGTGCTCTGTCTTTTGTCAGAATTACAGCTAAAGCTAGCTACAATTTAACGAACTCTTTACTCATCTACGTGAAGATAAAGTTCACCAGTTCCATCACCAATAAGTGTATTTTAACTGTTTTTTATTATTACTTTGTAAAGAGTTTGCTATGGTACTTACGAAGCAAGTGTTTATGCTACACTTCCACAGAACAAGGATTTTTTTTCTCATATTGTGACTTATTTCTACACACATCAGAAAAATCTAAGTTGGATTCTACACATGATTTTGCATAACTGTAACCATGTGAACACAGAAAGGGGACTATATTATTTCTTATTCTCACAACTAGTGTAAAGCTACAGTAATCTAAATGTCTAATGTGTCAAGTCTCTTAGGACTCTGATTCTAAAAGTCTTGAGTGTTTATTGGGCTTATTGTGGTATGTGAAATGGACAAGAACTAGAACCGCGAGTTCAGTTAGTTCCTCATTTGGCTTAGTTTTTGTTTTTGATTGTGCAATAGAAAAACAGCTCAATATAATACATTCATGTGGCCTGTAAACTGTCCCCATAATGTTCATTCATTCTGGACTGTTCTCCACCTACAGTGATATGGTTCACCTAGCTCAGACCTGTGCAGCTGGACTACAGGGCTGAAGCTGGGAAACACTCAAAATATGCAGGCCAATGTTCCTCCAGGACCAGGGCTGGGAAACAGAGGTCCTGGAACAACGTTCTACATTCAGCATGTCCAGAAGAGGGCAGTGTCAATTAGGCCAGTGACTTCCAACTACCATGTGGCACAAATGTGCAATAAATAACAGTGGCCTTCACACCACCACAACTGTTTGAGGTGATGTTTCCACAGCAGGCCATACATGGTTTTTAGGTGGAAAATTTATAACCAATTGCACCTCTATTTTACTCAAGTAGGGTTGAAATTGAACACTTCTTACCTTTACTCAGTTAAATTTAAAAAGACAAAACATACTTTACGTTTACATTTTCGAAGTACTTTAAAGTGTTTGTTACAAACTTCAAAAGCTTATGCAACCTTTATATGCCATTTTTATTCATATCATTGTAAAATAAAACAGCTGGCAACTATGAAAGTTTGTCTTACTAGCAAAACCCAGTACTGTTCATCGTCAAATAAGAAAACTTTTCATTTATTTGTTTACTTTGATATATTTGAGAATGTGTAAATGCAGACACCTTTTGACTTTCACTTAAGTATAATTTTTTTAATACATTTTTTGACACATGATCCATATTTTCACTTAATTGCAGTTTCTGTGTACTCCGCTTTTGATTATGTGAAATGTGGTGACGCTTTATCAGAGCTAAATTTCGAAGTGTACTAATATTAGATATAAAAACAGAACATGCAGGTGTCAGTACAACAGGAACTGAACCCTGTGGTAACTGTGGCTGATATGCAGAGCACAGCCTGTCCTTAAGCGGTAGTTGTGTCTGCCCCACTTTAACTCTTCAACTGTCTTTTCTGTGAAGTTGGGAGTTTTAAGTGTAACTAGCCTTTTCACTGCATGTTACAAATTTGAGTGTAAAGGAGCATTGACTCTCTGCGTGGTAACTCAGCTAGGCCGAGTCCATGATGGATAATGCTGATCACCCATTCCACAGTGTTATGGTTAAATAGAGAAGCACTTTTAGCCAGCATAAAGTGCTCCATTAAACACAATAGACAATCCTTCCTCCCCACTGCCACACACCCATCAGACTCTATAACTCCTCCCAATGTCACACACCCATCCATCAAACTCCATAACTCCTACCCCGTCACACACCCATCCTTCAGACTCTATAACTCCTCCCCCTGTCACCCACCCATCAGACTCTATAACTCCTCCCCCTGTCACACACACTCACCCACCCATCAGACTCTATAACTCCTCCCACTGGCACACACACCCATCAGACTATAACTCCTCCCCCTGTCACACACACTCACCTACCCATCAGACTCTATAACTCCTCCCCCTGTCACACACACTCACCTACCCATCAGGCTCTATAACTCGTCCCCATCACACACCCTCTATAAGACTCTATAATTCCTTCCCCTGTCACACACCCACCTTCAGACTCTGTAACTCCTCCCCCTGTCACACACCCACCTACAGACTCTGTAACTCCTCCCCATCGCACACCCACCTTCAGACTCTGTAACTCCTCCCCCTGTCACACACCCATCAGACTCTGTAACTTCTCCCCAACACTCACCCATCAGACTCTATAACTCCTCCCCCCTCACAATCACTCATCAGACTCCTCTCCCTGTCACACACCCACCTTCAGACTCTGTAACTCCACCCCTGTCACTCACCCATCAGACTCTATAACTCCTCCCCATTACACACCCATCAGACTCTATAACTCCTCCCCCTCACAATCACCCATCAGACTCTATAACTCCTCTCCCCGTCACACACCCACCTTCAGACTCTGTAACTCCACCCCTGTCACACACCCATCAGACTCTATAACTCCTCCCCCCTGTCATATACCCACACAATAATCTGTGCAAAAACCTGCTACAACTCAGATGTACAGTATCTTTATTATCTTTATTAATATGTGCAATAATTTTATCAAATGCAATATCACTACTAATGTCACTATATAGAGTACAACTCCAAATCACTGTTTGTGTTCATTAGTAAACTACTTCAGGAGTAATTTTATTTATTTATCTATAATATTTATATCCACCTCTCTTACTGACCACAGCATTTTGTGCATATAGCCTTGGGTATTTAGTTTAATTTGACTTTATATTATATTTTATATTGTTCTCATCTTTGTGTCTCTGTGTGTCTGCGAAGTTTTAGCATAAGCAGTTTCCTCCAGGGTCAATAAAGTTTTCTGATTCTGATTCGAATTAGGTGTTAGAGGTGTGTTCCAGTTTCCTCCCACAGGCCAAAGACATGCATATCAGGTGGACTGGAGATGCTAAATTGCCCCTAGATGTGTGTGAATGTGTTTGAACGTATCTGTCCTGCAATAGACTGGACCTATCCATGGTGTTTCTCTGCCTTTTTACCCCATGAGTGCTGGGATGGGCTACAGTACCCCCTGCAACCCTGGTTAAAGATGAGCACCTCAGATAATGGATGGAGGGCTTGGTGGATCCCATGATGCTACTAAGCTGGGAGGGTGAGGGCTAGTGCCTTGCTTCATCAGTCCTATAACACTCCACAGCATTTTTTTAAATTTTCGCTATTGCAGTTATTATTACACAGCTTAACACACTTGGAGGAGAACACTAACTGCCAATTCTGCTACATCAGATAACATTGCTAGTATTGTGAGTGATGGTGGAAGACGGAGGACCATTGTGCTCTGTTGTAGCTCTGGTCTTGATTGGCTATGGAATTACTCGGGATCTGACTCACAATCTCCTGATGATATGGCTCAGACTGGGCCTTAAAATAATTGTACTTAATGGAAATCATTGTGTTTTGACAGGAAGTCAAATAAAAGTGTGGTTTCTGGCTTCTGGACAGTAGAACACATTCTCTAGGCTCAGGAAGAAAGCTCTAGCGAAATAGAGTATGCTGTGTTTTTACATTTAGATCATTCAGTCTGGTTTGGGGCTATTTAACATTAAAGTACAATATCAAAAAAAACAACAACTGTGCAGTCATTAAGTGTGTGGACCCATTTCCGGTCAGCCCAGACTGAAAGGCCACAATGACTAGGCTTTTTTCCAAATGAGGTCCGTAAGCATGATGGGAGGCATATTCTGCTTGCCTATTTGGGAAGTGAGCTCAGGGGCTTTGGAGAACAGCTGTAACAGCAACATCACCCATTTTGCTGAGTCAAAGCTTGGACTGTAGGGGAGATCAACCTGCTCTCTGTATAGAATACTTTGGATATCAACATATGGGCATCAGAGCATCTTGACCTGGTTTTACACTGTGCAAAAAAGTTTATATGTGTTAAATCATTATCATTACGTGCAATTTCTTTATTATTATGTGCAATATGACTACTTATGTCACTACTTATGCAATAGTATTATCACATGCAATATGACTACTTACGTCACTATTGTGTGCAATAACAGACTTAGTACAGAGTGCAACTTCTAACCACTATTTGTGTTGATTAATAAACTACTTCAGCAGTAATGTATTTATAGTAGTATTTATATTCACTTCTCTTACTGACCACAGCATTTTGTGTATAAAGCATAGTGTGAAGAGGATCTTCTGGAGAGTTTTACTTTATTTTGACTTATATTTATATTATATTTTGTATTGTTCTTGTCTTTGTGTCTCGGTGTGACTATGCAATTGTAGCATAAGCGGATAAATAGAGTTTTCTGATTATGATTCTAATTACATGTGATATGGAAACCATCTATTAAATGTAACATCATATGTGCATGTATAACTATTATATATCCACTTTCATTAATACATGACATGAATTAAAGTTCTATCAGCAAGTTGAAGGGTTTTAGGTTACACAAACTTAACTTGCCCCTGTTCCCTTTGTTGCCCCTCATTCTAACCCTGACCAATCTTTTCAATACATGGAACAACTAGCTCTCAGTGGATTGGGTTGTTCCCATATCAGATCACAAATTGTACCTGAAGGGCCACATGACAATGAAAACACTGTCCTCATGTTCTCTCTCTTTCTGTTGCCGCTACACTGATATCCTGATTACATGTATAGAAGATGAGACCCTCCAGACTGCATGTAAGTGGTCGTCTTACATGCAAAGTCAAAGCCACTGGCCAGGCAGCTGTCCCCCCCACTTCTGTTAAGCTCCAGCTAAAATCGAACCTGACCTTAGTGCACAGTACTGAGACCCATATTTAGCTCTCTTCCAAGTATTGTTGCCTAAAAAGCATTTTCTCATTGCATTTTTATGTGTAACACCCAAATATCAGCAGCAAAATAGTGCACAATCGTCCAGCATGGAATTGTGCACACATGGCTGCATCCTGATTTGTTAGTCATATTACTTACTATTAGGGTGCAGGAGCCAGTATTTTAATTTGAGATTTAGCCCTAGTGTAGGAAAAGGGTTGTACACTGTTAGCTTGGTGCTAATATAAGACTGGAAATCATATTTAGGCGCTAATGGAAACTAGCATTTTTGCAGCATAAGCAATAACTTAAAAGGCAAAGAGTTGTGCATTGAATGTTGCTAGATTATGACATGTTCCTTACTGAGTGACAAAGTTAAAAAGTTGGAAGATTGCAATATAGCCTACCGTGATTTGTGAATGAAAGTTTCATCTTCATTTAGCAGATCATGACTGCTTGTCATTTCTTGGCAGAATTATTGTTTTTCATGATTATTATTAATAGTAACTTAAATAATTTCTGAAAATTTTATGTTGTCCACCCTTTAATAAAAGCAATGAGCCACTTGAGGTCATGCATTACATTGATTTTATCACAGGTAAAACTGCAATCACTGTAATGCCCTGCCTTATAGAGCCAGTAAAGGAAATATAATGACTTTGGTCTTAAAGCAATCAATGACTTTGATTTTGAACATGAAACCTTTAGCGGTTTGCTTTGCAGTTCATTCCATGAGACATCAGCTGCAAACTAGGTCATGGTTCACGGTTCTATAAATAACCCAATCAGACGTGGCCTGCCAGATTCTCTGGTGGTCATAACTTGACCTGGAATGAGGGCCAAGGCAATGAAGTCTCAACTGGGCACATGCGACCCTTGGCTCTGCTCTCAGGAACAAGCTACAGTTTCATCTTCTGTATTTAAATGCCAAAGACAGCCAGGACATGGAAAGTTCGGAAGGGGACATGAGAATGAGCTGACAAGGTTTCTTCCAAGAGTTCCTGATACTTTTAGACCCGGGTCAATTTCTGCAAAAAAAAAGAAATGGAGAAGGTTTTGTCCCAACAGTGACAAATTCTACAGTAGTGTCACCGACACTGTTTTCATATAGTGCAGAATGGTAATGGCATAATAGATTTCCATAAAATGCATGAAATATACAGAGTGAGGGTGTGGAGCTGTTTGCTAACAGCCATGATGGATATACAGTTGGATGAGCATTTAGTTCCAGTAGTAGTCAGTGACAACTTGTCTTTAGCCTTTCTGCAGAAAGACAGGGATGTTGACTGTCCTGGAGTGAGAGCAGATGCACTGGAAAGAAGAAACCCAATTAAATGAGGAATTGCAGTCAAAAGCAGTTTTTATTGCAGTAAAACACCCAATCAGCAGAGAGACCTTTTGAGATCAGAAATCTCCCAAGATCTGCTCTGGGCTTGTTAGCTTACAGCATATATTTTTTTTTCTTTTACATGTAAAAGAACCAACACCTCTGGAACCTCCTGAGGACGTGACAATGATCTCTGGCTTCATATCTCTTATTATCTCCATGTCCTTGCAGTTGTCTTCTCTGAGCCACAACTATTTAAAAGGCCTTGGAGGTATCATCTCTGTCTGAGCCATTATTGTTTCAAAGGCCTTGGAGGTGTCCTCTCTCTAAGCCACTGTTGTTCATTTAAAAATATGGCTAAATGTATCTGGCTATATTTTATGTTCATTGCAGTTTTAGTACATTTTTAATACATTCTTGTGCTCAGTAGTACTGTGTGTTATATATAAATGTTAAACAAACCATTAACAGTATTACAAAATATAAAATACTGTGGTCAGTGCTCAAAAATACTATAAGACCTGTAGGTGTCCACAACAGGAAGGACTCCAAAGCATTATGTTGATCTGTTCTGTCTGATCTACGCTGATATCATCTTCCACTTCCATCACCAAGCATTTTAAGAGGAACCCTGTCACTACTTCATCTCATTATAGTCAGTACACACTGAGAGCAATCTCTGCCCAAGCAGGTCTACAACTGTGGAACTTTTGAAAACTGATGGATTCTGGAATATCCTGGCCACACAGAGACCTTACTATTTTAACCACTGCCCTCATTCATTACTGCAGGAGAAATTGTCTGACCACCTACATCCCACTCTCTTGACTCAATTCACAATCTTCAAGAGATATACAATGATTTTGCACCTTCAGTTGTCCAGTTCATGGAGAAGTTCCATCATCACAAGTGCTTGAGTTCCTCCCCTACTTAAGAATCATATCCTTAATCCCAATAATGTTGCAAATAATCCATTTTCCTCTGTTCTCATCCCACCAGAATGGGTAGTCTTGCAACAAGCATCATCCCATCTCTAGGAGGATGATCTCTTGGACCCAGCAGGCTGTTCAAGGTTAAATAGGCTAATTTGTAGCTGTAGGTATAGCTGTAGGCTAGTAGGTGTCAGATAGTGCTCAAATTAATGATATTGAGGACAACCAGCTGAACTTTTCATAGAAAAATACCTCCATTCCTAGATCCTGCAGATTTCCATACAACATTAGACCCTTTCTGAGATCGGAGGCTACCCAGGTGCTCATACAGCCCTAGGTCTTTACTCATATGCTTAATATGTTATTACTTTTCAACAAAGCCCCCAGGTTTCAGCTGCTGATCTTGTCTGAACATCCCAAAGTTCTCTGATGTGACCCCTTTACCCTGGCTCCTCCAAACAAGAACTACACCCTGCAGTGTCAACTCAG
The DNA here is from genome assembly GCA_037974445.1 of Brycinus macrolepidotus. Lineage (NCBI taxonomy): Eukaryota > Metazoa > Chordata > Actinopteri > Characiformes > Alestidae > Brycinus > Brycinus macrolepidotus. The sequence goes on along the minus strand of JBBPCZ010000037.1, from coordinate 15,815,885 downwards.
AATCTCCACTTCAGAAGGCCAGGAATGTCATTTTTTTGAGATTCTGATTGCTTTAGCGTACTTGGTGGAGTGGTGGAACAAGCTTCTTATACACTGCCCTCCATAATTATTGGCACCCCTGGTTAAGATGTGTTCTTTAGCTTCTAATAAATTCAGTTTTGTTC
>JBBPCZ010000037.1:15805438-15815621 GCA_037974445.1 Brycinus macrolepidotus | reverse complement strand
AATTTTCAGTGTGAGAGTATGCTTCTGCAATAAAAATTGAATTTATTTTAAGGCTTTTAACACATCTTAACCAGGGGCCAATAATTATAGAGGGCAGTGTACAGGTGTGAATTCCTATCCAATTCCAAATTCTCAGAATTCTCTCTAGTATGGGCTTAAGACTCACTCTGTTCCATGTCAATGCAATGTGTCCAACTGTACTCTTTATAGATGCCTTCATACAATGTATTTCACTTGTTGCACTTTCTTTGCACAGACTTCTACTTGTACTTAATGAAACCAAAAGTCTTGTCTTGTTTGTTAGGAACCTTCGGAATCTCTGTGTACTTTTTTATATTTGTCTTCTGCTCGTTCCTGTGGATTAGATGGTAGACCACGTGTCAAATGACTTTGGGTTTTTTCTCACCACAGGGCAAATCAGTTTTGTTTCTTCCATCCGTTTTCTAGATTTGAGTGTTCAGATTTCAGGTTACAGGTGGCCAAATTTGATTCATAATCAGACTGTAGTCGCATTTGCTCTCATATCCGCACTGGTTGAAATATTAACAGCATTTTCCAGCATGAGTATGTTTACTAATGAGGAGCAAAACTTAGCAAACCAGTTGCATATATGAACGTAGATCTTGACGCATCATGTTCCTTAATGACACGATGATGATTGAGCTGGGTTTACAGCAATAATGTGCCATTTATCAACTAGAGTGTGAACAAAATATGACATTAAAGTAAGATGTCAGCAGCTAACACTCAATAATAGGTGCAATCCTAAGACAGGCTTTAAACTCAAATCTTCACTAATGCCGTTTGCGAATATGTTGCTATTTTCCTGCTAAAAGAGCAAGTGAGATGAAGTTTATGGAAAGTTGGCACTTCAAAGCCAGCCGCCAGCTGTTCATCTGTGTTTGTGTGACTGTGAAGTGTGTGAGTGGCTGGCATGCACACATGGGCAACCATTCATGTTCAGCTGACAAAGCAGAGGCCTGGCTCCAGAGAAGGCATGTTAGGTGTGGATGGCATGAGGAAGCTTGGGCACTGATGCTGGCAAGAGAAGCCAACTCTGCTGGAGAGAGACAACACAGATCATGTCAAACGGGCACAGATTTTGGAGAACACTGCTGTCACCTCCTATGCGTGTGACACCACTTGTGAATGGAAAGCAGGGGCTTAGGAAACTCGCCTGAGAGAACGGCCAGCAAAGCATGTGACCTATTTAGTGATTTCTATGAACCGCTGTTGCCCATGCACTGTCATCTCAATAAAATGAGGAGATTTGTAACACTCAAATTATATACCAGAGTATATTTTTCTTGAAAATAAGAGGTTGTGCCCCCTGGTCGCCAAAATTTATTATCCACCACCCTCACCCTGTAGACAAAATTTTTCCAACCGGTTACAGCCGTGTCCTCCTAATAAATGCTGTTCCAAATTCTCTCACTGACATTGTGTTACCCTTTAAAGAGACACATTCACACAAGCAACTACCTACACCCACCTCAGCTCCCTCAAGAATGGTTAAAGGCAATATTTTTGAGGAAATTTACTTTGATCATTCCCCTTCATAAATAATAACAGAGGCTTTGGAGTGACACATATGTCGACCCTATCACTGGGAGATCGCAAGTTCGTTCCTTGATGGTCTTAGCTTCACACTGTTGGCTTCACTCTCTCTGAATGGGTAGGATGCGTATCCCTTTCCTCCCATCACTCAGTGCAGTCAGTGCTCTCCTCCAAGTATGTTTCACTGTCCAATGATGTTGTGTTAGCGGCAGTTTGAAAAGATATGGTGACTGGCTTAATATGATTTAGATGAAGCACATGTTTGCCTTTAGTCTCCCAGTGTTGGTGGTATTGTGTGATGAGGGGTATTCCTAGCTAGTGATTGTAGATTGGGAACCAAAAAAAAGACAAGAGAAAAAATGGGACTCCTAACAACCGCACAAAACCTTTCTGACCACCAAAGCTGCCCCCTTATGATAAACATCATTTATTTGGTAATTAAGCTCCTCTCTTTCTTCAGATCTGAAACTATAACAGCTGTTCATCACACTGAGAAGATGACTCAACACTTGGGGTCTGAAAGAATGTGTAGTTTCTCAAGAATTCATTACTGAGAAAATGAAACAGACAAAAAAGAACATCTGCACTAAAAGACAATCTGAATGTCTGAGATGCGGGTTTTATGGACTGTTGAGCATAAATTTGTGTAGAAGAATTTGTACAGAAGAATCTATCCGACGTAAATATCATTTTTGAAGATGTGTGGCATGCACTGCATATAACTAAGATCATTTCATGAGATTGATACGAGGACCTCATGGAGAATGTGCCCTACCTGACTTTTCACCCATTCACCAGCTAATGTATTTACTGGCATTCTGGTGGTACCTTTCAGGAGAACTACTCATTCAGTGTTTATGAGAAAGGCCAGTCCCAGCTGGTGCCTTTGGGAGAAGCATATCTACATCACACAGACATACCTGGATCCTGTTTCACAGTGAGAGAGAAGGAGGGGCCTGGCGAAAGAGTAAGTTAGAGACTTGTTTACCTCTCTCGAGAACCAAAAGGTCAAGAGTCGTGACGAGAAAACTGGTTCTAGCTGGCTGCAGTCACCATGAGTGCAGGGGGTTCAGCAGACATTTAGTAAAAGTAGCTTTTGAAGAGCCAATTTCATGGCAAACCACATTTTCCTCACATTTTCCTCACAGCCAGAAAATTGTGTCATGTAAAATGAATTAGAATTATTTTAGTACATAAAGACACCCAAATGTCATATGTGGACCTTGGGGAAAAATGTAATTAACAAAAAATGTAGGATAGGGATCTTTCTTAAACCCAAATACAATATAAAGAAGGATAAATACTCTACCTTCACTCTCTAATTACAGTAACAAATCATAAATAGAATGTTTAATCCTAGAGATGGATAGGAACTAGTTGCATCACAAAACTGTGATGGAGTGAGTATTTCTAAAGTATATTAGATTTCTGAAGTATATTTGTGAGGAAAGGAATTTTTTACCTTGAACTCATTTACAGTTTAGTCATTAACATTTAGCATTTACTTTCTATTTCATTATGCTCATTGAGTTTCATTCTGTTAAGCTGGTGCACATCTGCAACTTCCAAATGTAAATCCTACAAATCCTACTGTTTTTTTACATTTTAGCAGAAATAAAATGCATTCTTTTATAGATGGTCCAGGTAGGAGCCAATAGGTCGGAAGCCTTTTAATACCTCTAAAAGCTCCCTCACAGACAGCTATGACATGAAATAATTACAGATATGCTTGCTGGTGCCTGAAACGTTATTTTTAAAACACACTTATGGTGCAAGGGTACATGCAAATCATTCTACTACAAAATAGCTGCCCCCAAAAATATATTTTTTTTTAAATTTCCCAGTATTTTATCATTATCGACATTACATATAGACACATGTAGGTTCACTGGTGGGTTTGGATAGTAAATAAATGGTTAGATTTGTGTTGTAGACATTGAGACTACCATGTAAAGAAAACAAATAACATCAAATCACTCTGAATAACTTTGTTTACATCTCAACAACAGAACTGCAAAATTCTGAAAAAGAGAAGAGCAGCACGTAACAAACTTCAGATTTTGAGAAGGAAGCAACACAATCATTTGAACTGGCTTCCGTATCACCTGTTTAAAGAACACCTCTTTTACATATAATGCCTCCCACCAATATCCTCCTCCCAATTCCCTCCTTCCCCCACCCCAAAAACACCCCCTTCTCTGAACACACCCCCCCGAAATGCTGCAGGGTGGAAAGTCTTGCAAAATATGGTAACGACCCAGTTACATAACATTAATTTGTGCTTCTATTCAGGTCCCGAGCTAAAAGGTCATTGTGGACACGAGAGCCTCTTTCATTTGTGCTGTAGCTCAAAGCCTGTGGTGATCTTAAACCTCAAGCTTATGTAACTCAGACAGATCCCACAACATATCTTCACCATCGCACAGAGAGATCAATAAAGAAATTCATGAGTTACGTTTCTAAAGGATAGTAAAATACTGCTAGTACCATAAATGTTCCTAAATGGTTCTTGACGTACAGTTCTAGGGGAAATCTTTGCTAGTAAACGTTTGAATTATGTGGAGCTTTTTTTACGTTTTTAACAGGTTCTTCATGCTCACATTACAAATGTGGTTCTTTTAAAGAAAGTAGGATGAAGAGCCTGAGGCTGAGAGAAGTTTTGGAGATAATATACAAAAACGTTTTGTGTGAATATTGACCTTTAGTGCGATATTAGCCTGATAGCTCCAGTTCTGAACAACAGAAGCAAAATTGTCCTGGCTAATCGACTACATCTGAAAAACTGTGAAAAAATGCGTAAATTTGATGTTTTCCTTTTAAATGCTGTGCGGTTGCAATGTTTATCGCCTGACATCATTCAATCAGTAATTACTAAATGGATAATTATAATAAATGGAATTATTAACTTATTTTACTTTTGTATTATGCATTATGTCTTCTTGAAAAAAACGTGATGTTATTTAACATGTGATTTAAAAGATGTTAATTAACATGATTTCTGCCATGGTTTCATAAAACCGTCTACAATGGCACCAAGAAGCCCAAGAGAAACCCTAAAAAAACCCCAAAACACATTATTTTTAGTGCAGAGGTTTATGAGGAACTTCTTTTGTTCTAAAAACAAGCAGTTGCACATTCTTTGATCTTTCAGTTCCCTCAAGGTGTTTTGTTTTGATCATGTCTAGTCTGGTGGGGCAGCATTTCATAGAAACCATGACGCTTTAAAAAAACAAAAACGAACTGAGTACAGCCGGCAATTAGATCCTGCAAGCAGCTTCCTGGAGCGGAGCCGAAGCCATCTCAGGAGTCAGCAGTCTGAGGGGTGAGCTGTGAAGCTGTGACGCAGTCAGAGCAGTGGCAGAACACCTTGAACTCAGACACGAGGCCAGTCACTCAAATGATCCCCCACCCCCCCCTTTCCACCCTGAAGCAGGTCGGCTGAACCAGATGAGTCCAGACTGCAAAGGGTCCTGACTGATTGCCTGCAGATGCCTTGCATGCACACCCACCCCTATACCATCTATGGATTGGGTAACGTGTGTGGCGTTCCTGGGACTGAGGCATTACTCAACTTTAATGGGTTCGAGGAGGAACATGAGGGCGAAGAAAAAAATGGACTGGGCTTGGTTTGATCACAACATGATCAAACCAAGCTCTGCAAAAGCATAACATGAAAACAGACAGTACAGTCAAAGTGGCTGGCAAGCCCATGCTTTCAAATTACATCAACCTACGAAGTTAAGAGGGAGCCAAAGGTCAAATGCATCCAGAACATTTCACACATGGGCCTTTTGATCAGCTGAATACAAAATAACAACAAGAATTTATTAGATTCAGCAATTTTATTGTGATTATTTCTTGTCAAAAATATAATACATAAAGGAATGTCCTGCTTTAGGAAGCTACTATTAAAGGGCCCATATCCCATAAAAACAAATTTTCCTCATTTGTATAAACACACATTTTATACATTTGTATAAAATGTATAAACACTGGAAACCTCCAAACTGTACCATTCACTGCCCGGTCCATAGATGCAAAAACAGCCTGAAGCAGTTTTGGCTCGCCCATTCACACTAACTTAACAAAGAGTGTTTTGGCCTCATTGACATATAAGAGAGAAGTTAGAAAACTGCCATGTGAAATGAATTGCCATTTTTGGCGAATGAAACCACACATATGTCATAAGCAGGGCTCAGAGGAAAAATAAATGTAAGATGTGGACCCTTTAAAGCAGAGCAGGACAAGCCCCCTCCTGGATTGGTCAGGCCTCTACAAACTCACAAGCCAGTGAGATGTTGAGTTCTCTAATGAGATTAGCTTTGTGTGAAATTCAACCCGACACACTTCTAGATGGGGTTTTTATGCATGCTGAAAAAACCCATGCATTAAATTTACCTGATTCCAAAATGTTAATCCACATGAAATTAAATGCATTCAACATGGTTTTAGTTATTGCTGATAGAACATCTTTAATTATATCATTAAAATTAAACAAACTTAATGTTGTTCACCTGTTGTGCATCATTTCCATCTAGTTTGAGAGACAGAATCATAATATGTCCATGTAAACAGTATCAACATCTTGTTTGCAGGACAGGGTAGCCTGTTTAGTGTCCTGTGTGCAGCGTTGGTAAACAGCCGGGCCTACATTCACATGACGTAAACAGCTGAGATAATCTTAGAGCAAAGCAGGACGGCGGGAACCACCTGCGCTTATAAATTGGAGGGTTCGTGTGACAGCTCACCAGAAGTGTGTAACCTCAAGCAGAGCTTCTCTGGAATACTTTCAGCAATAATATAGCCAAACCTCCTTTTGTTCTCCAGGTGGATTTTGTATTCAGATATTTTTATAACAAGGTAAATGTGGTGGAATAAGTTTCTCCTCTTGCATCCTTTTTATTTCCCTAAATTATAGGAGTCAAGTGATAATAGCAGGTGCATGTTGGCTTTATTTCCGTAAGCCCTGACCGGAGTCAGGCAAACTTTCCTTTTTTTTCTTACTTATAAGCGTTCTCTTTTCAGTGGTATGCTGCTTTGGGATAATATTCTACCCATTTTTATGGCCCAAGACATCGAAAGTGGAAAACAGCTGAGGAGAATCCCTGTGGAAGAAACTTGAGGTACATGTTAAAAGTTTTCTCTTTCGTGTTTTAATCTCATTTTTGAGATCTAGAGCCGAACTTGCCCAGCAAAGCATACTTTCTGCTAGAAACAGATCATTTCTGAGACAAAGTCTATATGTAGACTTTAACGACATTTCCCTGTTGTGTCTCCAGAGCTATAATGCAGCCTTACCTGTTTTGATCTTTCAGGTATTTACATAAACTGTTCCAAAACAACACTGAAGAAAATAAGACACTGTTGCTGAAGAAGCTGAGATGGTTGGAATGAAGCCCACAGACTTGGCTCCTACAGCCACCGTGAAGTTCTTTGGCGCTGGGACGGCAGCGTGTATCGCTGACTTGGTGACCTTTCCCCTAGATACGGCCAAAGTCAGGCTTCAGGTGAGAACCAGATACTCCAGAGTAATTAAATGAATAAATGGAGAAGGAATAATTAGCTCATCAGAGTATGGATGGTAGGCCTTCATGCATCTCATCATGCTGCTTTCAGATCCAGGGTGAGTCCAAACCGACAGAAGGAGCAGCTGGGATGAAATATCGGGGCGTTTTCGGCACCATCAACACCATGGTGCGCACCGAGGGGCCACGGAGTCTCTACAGTGGGCTGGTGGCTGGACTGCAGAGGCAAATGAGCTTCGCCTCTGTCCGCATCGGCCTCTATGACTCCATGAAGCAGTTCTACACCCGAGGATCTGAAAGTGAGAGCTTTACTTTTTGGCCCTGACACTAAAATGTATTCATAGGTAGCAAGATTATTCACATTCTCTTCCCACTTTGTCCAGACGCAGGCATTGTGAGTCGATTGCTGGCTGGTTGCACCACAGGGGCCATGGCCGTAGCGTTTGCACAGCCTACAGACGTTGTAAAGGTGCGATTCCAAGCTCAAGGACGTCTGGCCGATGGAGCAAAGAGATACAACGGCACACTGGACGCCTACCGGACCATCGCCCGCGATGAAGGCATCAAAGGACTGTGGAAGGGTGAGTGACATCCCTTATCAGTAACTTCCATTTGGCCCACCAAGACCATAAGCTCTTTTCCACAGGCATACAGGAACCGTGCCATACATAAACCATACTGCGATGGCACAGAACTTACAGCACGCTTTGATTTTCCAGTGTATCTCAGCCCAGTGTTGCTTTTTTGCCAGGACAGTAAAAAAGCAATTGCTTCTCTCCATGTTTTGATGACAGCATTCCAACCGATCAGTGACGCAGTCACCTCGGCTGTGGCCCGCTTTTGGCCCTGCCATTGAGCAACTCGGGTACGGGTTGAGTACGGGTCACTTTGTTTGTAACGGAAACTCATTTGTTCATGGTATGGCATGTTTCCTTGTGCCAGTGGAAAAGTGCCACATGACAATGGTGTGATGGTGGAAAAGTAACTGGGCCCCCTTTATGTGTTTCAGGCTGCATGCCCAACATCACACGAAACGCTATCGTGAACTGTGCAGAGCTGGTCACCTATGACATCATCAAGGAGCTGATATTAAAATATGATCTCATGACAGGTATGAACCAAAGAATGATCTTGAAAGTTGTTCATTCACGCTACCTGCCAGAAGAAGCAGTTTTTGTTCTTTGTGGGTCTGTTTTTGTTCTTGTGTTGCTCCATGGTCCTGGAGGAATGTTGTTTGGTTTCACTGTGTATTGTGTGTATATGGCTGAAATGACAACCAACCTACTTGACTTGACTTGATTTTCTTCCTTTTCCCCTCAGATAACCTGCCCTGCCACTTCACGGCCGCGTTCGGAGCTGGTTTCTGCACCACCATTGTAGCCTCCCCAGTGGACGTGGTGAAGACCCGCTTCATGAACTCCTGTCCAGGACAGTACAGCAGCGCCATCATTTGTGCCATTACCATGCTGACCAAGGAAGGACCAACAGCCTTTTACAAGGGGTGAGAAAAAACAGAACTTTCCCTCAAAATTCAAGATTCTCTGTCACATACATAGTAATAGAAGTACATTATGTAGTTAAATGAGCCTCTGAAACGACCCTTGAGACAATAAAGTTAATAAAGTGCAATAAAGTTAAGTTAAATTAAACAGAAATTTGGAAAGACTAAACTATGGTAATAAAAATATACAGAGAAAAGGATATTCTGACTAAACCAATATTACAACGTGACAAATATTACAACATTTCAAATCACAATCAGAATCAGAAAACTTTATTGATCCCGGAGAAAATTGCTTAAATATTACAACATGAGAACTCGCCATGGGCTACTTGTCTCCAGAGAGAAGCATTAATATATTGTTGTACATTGGGGTATTATATATGTTAACATGACTTACAACTTATGGGGTTTTACGACTTACGCACATTTTATGTTTTATAAATATTTTTTTCGGTAAACTAACATATGGAGAAATTGTGCACTAAAATGTGCAATATTTAACACAATATTTAGGTGTATGCTAATTTTCACTTAGAAAATCACCACAGCATAATTTGACTTTATATATAACTGTATATATGATCAATACATAAGCACCCCTGCATTTAGAGTCACTAAAACCAGTTGTAGTTTCTCCACCATTCAATACAGTTCACTTAAAGTAGGTCATTGTTTCCAAGCAGCGTAAGGGTCAAAGATTATTCCACGACCTGGACAATGACATTTTATAACTAGACAATTCAGGTGATTGTGTATTTTGTGTAGCTCAGCCAATCAGATTTAAGAGCCATTTTATGTTTCATAAGAAGCATTAATTATTGTCATCATCGATCAGATGAATAACAATATTTGTTTCTCCGTCCCCACCCAGGTTCATGCCCTCGTTCCTTCGACTTGGATCCTGGAACATTGTGATGTTTGTCTCCTATGAGCAAATCAAGAGAGCCATGACGAGAGCACAGCAGTCGTGGGAGTCGCCGTTTTGACCTGCGCCTTTGAGAAGAAGGCAAGAGAAAGTTAATAAAGGACAATGCAGCCTCAATGCAAATCCAATTACAAGAATCCAGGTGTGTGGAGATCCTTTGTGATGGTGGGAGAAGACTCAGAAGACACTATGGACTTAGGTCTTATCACTGAAATGGACTGAGATAAAAAAGAAAAGACATGTAACCCAATAACCCATAAGTGGATTTACTTTAAAGGTCAAAGGCTGTCCTCACCACTACTCGGAGACGGGTTGCCAGGCAAATGCAGGACATGGCACTTCTTACGCAAGCGTGAAATGACTTTTAACCACTGGGACATACGGACGCTTTCCAAGCTGGGCGACGAGTAAAGAGACATTTTTTCCTGTAGAGCTTACATATACGGCTTTTTGTCTTCCATGTAGAAGCAGCACAAACAGCTCTGGAAAAAAATAAGAGACCACTGCAAAAATGTTCAGTTTCTCAGCTTTTATCTTTTATAGGTGCAAGTATTGAACTGAAGAGTTTTTAAGAACTGCTGATAATATTTCTCCGAATTTCCAAATAAAAATATTGTTCTTTAAAGCATAATTTTAAAGGAAATGACAACACATCAAAATAAGAGAAATGAT